>JAQFVV010000266.1:1121459-1377304 GCA_028023455.1 Epiperipatus broadwayi
TGACCACATACATGTGAAAAAGATAAATGATCTTCAATATATATATTTCGTGCTGAATTAGCACTCATCAGTTGGTCCAGGTCACCATCTCCAACACATATATACAATCAGTGCTCAATTTATATTAATATAGCAAATATTTAAACTTTAATAACAAGCTTCAGTTTTCTCCACTGTCCAATTCTTCAGTCGTCCATTTCATTGAAAATCAGGATGAAATGCTCAAAGCTCTTGCCGATGCAAATATTATTGCCATACCCATGTTGATCTTAAGTCAAACTGACTCCTCACACATACAACCTTAATATGTTAATTTAATTATGCAGAAGAGGGATGGACAGAAAACAAGCTGAATATGTAAATATTTAAATGTATGATTAGTGTCTATACTAAACATAATGTAATTATAAGGAACTTAAATTCAAACTTTCAAGCTTCCTACACCTATCCGATCTATCTTATATTATTGAAACACATGACCACATAAATGATCTTCAATATATATATATATATTGTGCTGAAGCAGCACTTATTAGTTAGTCCAGATCACAATCTCCAACACATATATACAATCAGTGAGGAGTGCTAGTTTAGCATGAAATATGTATATTGAAGACTATTTATCTTTTTCACATGTATGTGGTCATGTGTATCAGTTGTATAAGATAGATTGGATAAGTTTAGGGAGCTCGAAAGTTTGAGTTTAAGTTCCTTATAATTACATTATACTTAATATAGAGAATATACATACATTTAAATATTACATATTCAACCTGTATTCTGCCTATCCCTTTTCTGTATAATTATATGGACCTATTAAGGTCCTATGTGTAAGGTGTCAGACTGACTTAAGATCAACCTGGGTATGACAATAATATTGGCATAAAGCAAGGGTTTTGAGAATTCCACCCTCAGTTTTTCAATGAATCAATGTCTGAAGAGTTGGAGAGTGGAGATGATTGAAACCTGTCCATTAAATTTAAAGATTTGCTATCTTAATATAAACTGAGCATTGATTGTATATATATATATATATATATATATATATATATATATTGGAGATGGTGATCTGGACCAACTGATGAGTGCTGGTTCAGCACAAAATACATATATTGGAGATCATTTATCTTTTTTCACATGTATGTGGTCATGTGTATCAGTTGTATAAGATAGATTGGATAGGAGTAGGGAGCTTGAAAGTTTGACTTCAAGTCCCTTATAATTACATTAATTTTAATATAGACAATATACATACATTTAAATATTATAAAAATGATAAATATAATACAGATAAAAATACAGCTTCTTTACAAAAGGTACAGTTTACTGAATTATACAAAAAATTACAGATGTAACCCTGTGACTTTTGAATTATAAACTACTTAGTTTAAATATTAATAGTATTTCTATTATAAATAATAATAGTAGTTTTAATAATAAAATGCATAAAACTTTCACACTTCCTTTAAATTTATAATACATTATTAAAAAATACAAATTATATAGATGAAAACATAAATATAAGATGGTTAAATAGTAAAAATCTAGTCAAATTAATAGGCAATTATAAAGTAAGAGATGATATGAAATATGAAAGGAATTGTTTATAAAATTAATTGTGGAAATTGCTATATTATTTGCTATGGACATATAGAGCAACAATTAGAAGAAAGAGCAAAAGAACACTAAGACAATTAATAGAAAAGATGATAAATCTGTCTTATATATTCATCATTTAAAATACAAACAGAAAATAGAATGTGTAATAAATATAAAACCTTTAAACTATATTAAAGACTCTAATAGAAAAAAAATATATTAAACAAATTACATTAACTACAATAAACATAATTGTATGAATATATATATATATATATTCAAATTGATATACATATATATTAAATACAGTAATATTCATATAAATTTAACTTATTTTATTAGAAGTATTTTCAACTATATTACTTGTAGGTTTTGTCAACTATATAACATAGAATAATTAAAACATTACATCATTTCATAACTCCATAATTAAATTAATTTCTTCCACAATTCTGTTATTTTAATGTTTGATTATTGACTATTCATTAACATGTGATGATTTCTTGAAATTAATATAGGCAACATTCAAAATTTGTATAATTTTTTGTTTTTATAATCAAATTTAAATCTGTATTTACAAGTTTTATTATGATCAAATATAACATCGTTTCCTGATTACTAATACTATTAAATTTTTTTTTAAAAATCAACAATATAATAAAACTAAAAATAATATCAAAATGAAATGAATTGCAAAACCATTTATATCAGAAGAATATGTTACATTTATGAGGAAAATTTATAACGTTTTGTGTCAAATTGCTTTTTTTTTTCAACAAATAATACAAATAGATTAATTAATAACTCTAAAAACAAAAATTTAAGTTTTAATTAAAATTGTATTATATATAAATTAATATGTAAATGTGGCTTACAATATAGTGGTGAATCTAAATGTACATTAGATAAAAGAATAAAAGAACATATACTTTTATATAAAATAGTTCAAAAAGATAAGCAGTCAGAAAAAGATGACAATAAACCTTCATCATGTGGTATATTTGTTCATAATAAAACTTATGAATATGGATTTAAATTTGATTATAAAAACATAAAAATTATACAAATTGAACATTACCCCAATAAATGTAAAATAAAAAGGGCTATATTAATTTCAAGAAATCGTAAAGTATTAGTGAATCATCAATCATCAAACATTAAAATAAAGAATTGTGGGAGAACTGAAATGAATTATGGGAGTTATGAAATGATGACTTATTTTAATTATTCAACATTATATAGTTGACAAAGACTACAAGGAATAGAGTCAAAAGTACTTTTAATAAAATAAGTTAAATTTATATGAATATTATTGTAGCTAATATATATATAAATTTGATTATTACATATATTTTGGAAAGAATACAGACACCAAACTTAATTTATTACATATATATATATCATTAAAAACCAATCAACAGTTAGATAACCCCAATATCGATAACAATCAACAATTTCTAACTGTTGTTTAGATCATCTCCTTTTAACAATATATATATATACACAACATCAGTTAATTTAATTACTAATTGGCTAATGAAAAATGAATAAAAAATTATATAGTATACATTTATACAAGATTTTTTTGTACATGCTATTTTATTGTTATTATTAGTTTTAGTTAATTTTATATATAAAAAGATCAATGCTGTTATGTATGCAATGTGAATTGAAGCGTTAAAATAGTTTTATCATATTGAAAAGGGAAAATAAAATAATATTTACTAAGAAAAGTTTTTCTGTACTATTTTTATTATATATACAATTATAGCTGTTATATAAAGATATATTCTGTGGTTTCTATTTTTGATGATATGGAAAATGAAATAATAATATTAAGTAAAATGTATAAATAGCTGTTTTTTTTACAAAATAATGAGGATATTATTGTACTAAGTTGATAAGACATTTATAAATTATATTCATTGTATTTTAAAAGTTACAGTTCATAATTTAATTTGGTGCTTTTTATATTTATATATTTTATACATGCGTATATACAGAAGATGCCTGAAAACAAGTATGGACATTTCAACTCTATGAAAAAATGAAAAAAAAACTGCTTTAAAAATAAGTTTTGCAATAATTATAAAAAACAATCAATGAAACACAAATATACCCACATGTATAATATGTTGGTTCATTTTTCTGTTCAATGTTTTCATTAACTTCATTTGCAACAAAGTTTTCTGCTAACCTGCTTTAATCCTATATATAAGTGTAGCCCTGCAAAGTATTCTATTCTTTGTCATGTTTTTTCCAATAAAAATAATCAACAGTGCATAAATTTGTAATGGCTTTCAGATAATCATTGTGATATCAATGTCTTTTTTACAAAAACAATATTCAAATTTACCATAAAACACCCATTTTGAAAAAATACACTGTTTAGCCATTTTACATGTAAATTTATATATATCAGCAAAAAAAACAACAACATATAGTAATATATATTAAAATAATATTAGAACAATAAAAGGATATTTAATAATGAAAAAGAGGCTATTTCATCTTAGATTTTATCTAAATGACTTTGTACCAAACAAATTAGATTTTAGCATATCAGTATCCTTAACGATATATATATAATTCATGGTAATTTATGAATGTTTGTCCATAAGGTTGTCATGTGCCAAATATACAAACAATTACAAAAAAACTATTGCTTTTGTCCATAATGCTGTCAAATTCATGACCAATTAAAAAAAGGATTATGTTTGTCTATAACACTGTCAAATTCACAATTCAAAAATAATAATAAAAACTTTTAATTTGTTTTAAGGCAGGGTGACTTCATATCTCCAAAACTTTTCACAGCAGTACTGCAAGAAATATTTTGTGGATTAAAATGGGAAGCTAAATGAAAGTAAATGGGGATTATTTAAGTCATTTAGATTTTACAGATGATGTAGTTGTTTTTGCAAATAATGCTTTAGAGTGCAGAAAATGTTGCAAGAATTATCAGATGAAAGTAAGACTTAAAATAAATGTCAAAAAGACTAAAGTAATGTTTAATGGATTTTTTCAAAATATGAAAATAAAGATTGATTATGATGAGTTAGAAGAAGTTAGCAGTTAGAAATAATTTGGTCAGATTACTAATACAGATGGAAACATAATGGATGGAATTAATCACAGAATTTTGGTTGGAGTGTTTTTGGTTGAAATAACTTGTTACTAAAATGAAATATGCCTATGTGCTTGAAAATGAAGGTTTTTAATAAATGTGTTTTACCAGTTCTTTCTTATGGATCTGAGACTTGGACACTTAATAAAAGAGCAATAGAGACTTTAGACCACTCAAAGAAGTATGGAGAGATGCACATTGGGAGTAACAAGAAGAGATCAAAAACAATATATGGGTAAGAGAACAAACAGGTGTTACTGACCTCATTAAAAAATTGAAATACTGTTGAGCTGGGCATATTTCTAGAAGATATGGTAATAAATGAATAGTTGAAATCTTAAATGGGATTCCAAGAGATTGTAAAAGACCCAGAAAGAGGTCACATGTGAGATGGATGGAGGAAATAAGAAAGTGTTCAGGGGTGATGTGGAGAAAAGATGCTAGAGATCAGAGAAGAGGGATTGAACTTGAAGACAATCCTACAGTGGATTTATAATGGTTGATGATGATGATGACTTATCTAACCCATAATTTATATTGCAAGCATTTTATTCATGTGAAATAATTTCACCTTTTATATTTAATAATCTGTAATTTCTATTATGGAACATATTTTATGAGAAGTAATTCTACTATTAACAAAATGTAATTTTTATAGTTTTCCATCATGCTGTCAAAATGATATATCAAATATAACAGGTATATTTAAAATGTAAATTTACCTTTATTAATACCTTGCTGGGTACAATTCTTAAGTGTAGCAAATAGGCCAGATTGTACCAAATCTTTTTTTTTCAATTTTTAAATTATGAATTTCTCACATTTATTTATATAATATTAAAATATTTTGCTTAATTTATATTAAATCTTTAAAAAAATTTGTTAAAGCAAAACACAGCCTTTCCATTGGCCAAATACTGTTATTAATTTAAATATAGAATAATACTCTGTTATCATTTATACCAGACAAGTTCACAATTTTACAAATCCATATTATATCACTTATCTATTGCATATAAAGTATATTGTACAGGTCTTGGTTTATGATGACTGTGTTTTAGTATTAATTATTTATTGAACTATTTCCATATCTTAAACCACTAAACATCACATGATCACCATGATCCTCACTGATGAAAGCTACTAGCTAGAAACTGGTCTGGAGATAGTGAATGAGTAAGCACTAGATAGGGATTTTACGCAGAAACATTTCTGCATTTATTGATTACTCTGGCTTGCACTGAGTGCGCTCCCTATGGAGAATTTTGCCTCTGTGTTTGTCTATTTTCAACTTCAAATATTAAGAATTGAATGTATTTAGAACATTTTTAAACTTTATTTAAACTTTCCAAATACCTTCAACTGTTAGTAATAGGAACACAGATTAGTATTAACCCATTGTTTCGATTCTCCTCTTTTCTTCAGGTATTACTACTCTGACCAGTAGTAGTACATATATATGAGTGAGTGTATCCTTTTTTCTAAGTTTATTCAGCATCCTCTTCACTTTTCAAATGAGTAAGACATACATAACACAGTTCATTCATTATATAAGTATACGAATGTGTATATTCTTTTTTATAAATTTATTTATCAATTTTCATAAGCTATTATATATAGTTGTGTGTCTTTGTGAGGTGTGCATGGGAGAGTTGAACAAACAATTATGAAAAATATTAGTCATTCATGATTAAATATTGAATACAACTTCTTTTTTACTTACAATAGAAACATTTCGCTTAGTTAACTACAAACAAAAATTAACTTTTGACTTCGTTTTAAATGTTTATTTAGATACGATAATTTGAAACTAATTTATTTTAACCAGATACAAACTACTACAAGATTTTCAGCATGTTTTTCGTTCAAAGGTATTGTTTTATACGATTTGAAATTTGAAAACGATTATAGAAGGAATGAATTAAAATTACTTATTACGATAAAAAAAAAACACCCTTATTTAAAAAAAAAGAAGACATGAAATCGTCTAAAACTATGTTTGTTAAAAAAAATCATGTAATGCTTTTTGTTTAATGCAAAAATTTGACAGAAGAATAAAATATAAAATTTATTGTATTTTTAATAAGTTTTAAATTTAAAAAAAAGTCTAAGCTTAAAAAACAGTCATTTATTTTTAAAACTATTTTACTTCCAAAATGATAGAGTATGTTATAACGTGTGGCAATAGTTGATAAATGTCCACTGATGGGGACCTGGTTGCCTATAGTAACCTTTGTACAATTACTCATTTTGCTTCGAGACAAAAACTTAGCATAAATAACCTTAGAAGTTTGTTATTTATGTATAAAATTTTTGGAAATTGCAAATTCTATTTAAACAACTTAAATTATAACTGTTGAAGGTGAAAACATATCCTTGCTATTTTGAATGGCATATAGTTAGTCTTTTATTAATACTCATCCATATTTGAACATTTTATTTTTTACAATTAATCTTTTTTTAATATATTGATAATCTTAACATTATTTATTTACAAATGTAGGATTTCAAGTGATAGACATTTTAAAAATCAATGCTTGACACTTAAAAGATATGGAAATAAATTGCTAAATGGAGTTTTATTTGTAACAATGAAGTTCGGTACAAGATACTAGAATAAAATATTGAATAGTCATTGGACAAATGTTCTTATCCAAAACATAAGCATAATGAAATACTAGAAATTTTAATTGTATGTTATTAAAACAATGATAAATTTTAAGATGTGATGTGTTGGACTATTTCCATCATTTATGAGTGAATGTTGAATGTATAGAAAATTTATACTTTATGTAAACTTTCCAAATACAAACAACTTGTTAGTAATAACACACAAATAGACAATACAGGTTAAATAATTACACAACATTTTGAGTAGTATTATTCTCCACTCTTCTTCAGGTGTTGCTGGCCTTTATGCACTGTGACAATATTCACTTAGAAGTTGAACTCGCACCTTTAGATTCTTGTATATCGAATTTATATATGAGGGTGGGTTCAAATCCTCCTGAGTTCTTCAATTTTTTTTTTTAACGAGTCTAATTATTTTTATTTTATTTTTTCCTAACAACCCTCATATATAAATATATCAAATTTCTACTATATGTTGCCTTTGACAGAATAGCTCAGTTGGTAGAGCGTTTGCCTTAAATTCGATATACAAGAATCTAAAGGTGCGAGTTCAACTTCTAAGCGAATATTGTCACTGTGCATGTAGGCTAGCAACACCTGAAGAAGAGTGGAGAATAATACTACTCGAAATGTTGTGTAATTACTAACCTGTATTGTCTATTTGTGTGTTATTACTAACAAGTTGTTTGTATTTGGAAACATTCAACATTCGCTCATAAATGGTGGAAATAGTCCAACATATCACATCTTATAATATACCACCATCACAAACCTTCAGATAAATAATGATAAATTTAAGGTTGACTTTTTAAAAATAAATGTTTTCAAAAAATTTCTTGTGGTAATTAATATAATTTTTTGGTTTAAATACAGCTTTTTCAAAAATTTTGCTTAAATGATCTTTAATTTGTAAATAAATTACTGATAATTAGAGTTTTTCTGATATTTAGCTTTGGTTTTCATGCTCAGCCAATCAGAAATTCTCATTGTTGTAGGTCACATCCCTCCTGGCATTATCATTCAAATAGACTATTGTTATTCATACAAATCTCTATTCTCATTGCCTAAAAGGTGTGTATAATATGGACATCTTCAGATTTTTTTAACTAGTATTTTAAAAACCAAAGGTGCATAAATAAGCAACTGCAGAGTATGATGTAAGGTTATACATACACATAAACCTATGTAGAGAAGATATAGCAATTGAAACACCGCCACAATGCCCAATATTGCAAAATCTACCCCAGATTACTGCTCTTCTAAATCAGGTATTTATACATGTTTATTCTAAAATGCTAAGTTTTTATTCAGTGAAAGGCATCAAATATAATGAAGGCGCAATAAAAGACATATCAATGTATATTATTTTAGTTATATGCTATCCAAAAAAATAAAAACTTTAAAATTCATAAATTTAATAAATGAAACAAAATGGCAACTTCCATTTTTCTTTCTTGGAATGCTGTATGTAATCATGTTTATTAATAATATTAATTCAGATTATGTTGAGAACCCATATATCTTATTCTAAACTTCTTTTATCCTTGCTGAATTTTGTTCTAGTACACTGTTTTATGTAACATGTTTTATGTAGCATAAAGCTAAAAGTTTTATGAAATTTACAAAAAAACATTATATATATATTTTTTAAGTGATAAAATGAAAGTTATCAATTTAATAAAAGTAGAAAAAGAATTGTAAAAATTCAGGTATTGCATCAGAAAGGTAAAAGTTTGAAGAGTTTAATTGAGAATATGAAATAGGTAAGGACAAGCAGAAGTCATTGTGTAGATTCTGAAACCAATGCAGACTCGAAAGATATTAAAAGAACTAGAAAGGCCATAGACTGCAGCTTATCAAATTGCTTTATGTTTTCATAGAGGAAAAAAAATATTGAAAAATATTATCCAGAGCATGTTTATTTGTGATGAAAGTCTGAAATTTTCTCTATTCATTTTATTTCTAAAAAATAGGGCTATGATAGAATTTTTTATTTCTAATTTTTAAATGAATTTGAATAAATGAACACACATGGTATAAAGGCATATGTAAATGTGATCTCCCAGTTGATTTTGTTAATAATTAATTTATTATGATTTTTTAAATGTTTGTACTGTAATTTTAATTTATATATGCATACTATATACATAAAAATGTCTACGCTATATATCAAAGGATATCAAACAAGTATTTGATTTTGTATATAGTATACTATGCAAAATTCATTAAAAACAGATAACACTTATATAATACCAATATCAGCAATAATAAACAATCTCAATCCATTGTAAAGGCAACCTCCTTTAAATAATAAAGGGAAGCTTAAATCAAAATGTCATGACTCACATTAATAGAATTTATTTTGAATGCATTTGTAACAATTTAAAAAAATGTGGAACATTTTTAATATACAAACCATCATTTTTCTATGTTGAATCCATATAACTCAATGAATAACAATATATGATTCTGCCAATGAGATGTTAAGAACACATAAAAATATTTTGGTGTATTTTATAATTTATTCAGTAGAAAATTATTTTTTTCTATGTTTGCGCCACTTAGTGTAAGCTTTAGGAATCAATGGGTGAGTTATTGGTGCTTAATACATCAGCATCTAGTGATTTCTAAAGCTTAGATAACTATGATAAAAGAATAAGAATCTTCTACTGAACAACATTAGATAATCTGGAAACATATGATGTTTTATTGATCTTATAATTCAATTTTTAATTTTACCTGAATGAAAAGGAAGTCAATACTTAGTGATATCTATTTTCTGCAGAGCTTGATTTACTCATATGGTGAGTAGTATAAATATAACTAGTATAGTGTAAATAGCAAAAGAGTTGTGCAATTCTTGAAATTTAATAAAATCCTAACATTTTCATCAACAATAGTGTGAGTGAAGTTTAAAGATTTTACTTTTTTTTCCATGTGTCATAGCATCAGTCAGAAAGTCAACCCACCAACCCAGGACAACTGCTTGTAAAACAGCTGTCACTGACCTCTTGACCACCAATTCCTGACAAGATTTTACTTTTTTTAATGCATTTTAATAGCTTTGGAATCTTTTTCTTATTTTTCGTTAAACAGACCTTGATAATTTGACCTTTTTAAATATATTTTTACTTGGTTCCCAAAAGTATTTTATAAAATATGGATAATGTATAGATAACATTAATACTATAATAATAAATGTTACAGAAACATGTCAGATTCAATTCTTTTTCTTATTTGAAATTTGTCGGCTGCATAAATCTTTACAATGGTGTTTTTGTTTTTTATTCTCCCTACTCTTATGCCATCTAGTGTAAGCTTTATGAAGCAATATATGCCAGATAGTAGAGTTTATCAAATCCCTATATAATGCCATACTATCCAAATACACTTAGACTAGTTACTAATTTGTGGCTTTCATCAGTGAGGGGCTTTTAAGTCTCAGAACAATGTGATGGATCTTTTAGAATCTATTGCACCTTTCTGCCTAGTAGCTATTGTTTTTTGTTTTACAATTAAGTTATCAGCCTAAATTGAAAAACATACTGTTTTAATCCAAACCATTCTGTTTGTATAGTTACATAGATCTAAATCAGTTCAATATCTAAATATTATGGTGACCTTTGGTTTAATAATTATAGTTGTACACTGAAGAGCTTCATAATATAGAGGATAGCACACCAGACTATTGTTTTTGTAGTGAATATGGAGATGACTTCAAATCCAATTCAAGTGGACTTTTTCATATTTGAAGCTCAGAATGGTATTTATTATTGTACCATTACTTACAATAAGTTTTACAATATTTGTCTTAAAAAGTAAGGAGGGGGTAATGATTATTTGCAAAAGATGAAAAACATTTATAACCATTTATATTACAAGCAGTATAGGATATCATTAAAAGAAAAGAGTATAAAATTTATACTATATGAACTAAATGCAAACTAATTTACCCTTTTTCCAAATAGAGACATACTTACATGGACATATGTTAAATTAAAACAAATATATGAAATGAAGGCATTTGGAATTTTTTAACAGTATCACATACTGGTTATAGCTTAACTATATTACAGCGCTAATGGTTAACTATTGTCTCAATCTGCACAGTTTATTTTTTAATCAGCTGTTCTTGTGAAAGATCATGCCTGCAGACTTTATAATTTAAAATGGTTTTCCTATTTATTATAACATTTTACCATCTATAATGTCCATTAAAGTCATTAAATTATCGTGTGAGTCAACATGGGAAAAAAGACTTAATTACAAAATGAGAACTAGAAGAAATTTATTATACTTTGATTATGTTAACCTTAGACAAACTTGCTGTATTGATAAGTACTTATTTAAATCCATGCATCACCATCAAAAAATTACTCTCTTTTGACCATATTATAGAATTAAAATATGATTCAGTTTGCAGTTTTTTAATTGGCTGTTGCTTTGAAAAATCATGGCTGCAGACTTTAATTATAATTAAAAAATGGAATTCCCATTTATTATAACATTTTATTAGATATAAACACATTAGGCCATATTTAAAGATTGATTTCCACTTTCATTGTTTAAAGGAGGTTGCTATGACAACAGACCAAGATTGTCGATGGTTATCAATATTGGTATTAAGTGTTGACTGCTTTCTTGTATTTACATTATTTACCTATACAGCCTTGGGCATTGTTAGATTTATTATCTAAGTAATACATAGTTGGTATGCAATTTGAATGTTATAATTGCAATTCAAATGTTATAATTAACTATTTATTAGTCTGCCTTCAGAACAGGTCATATTTACCTGTTTAACGAGGTTTATTTAAACTTCTTTGTGTCGATAATTTCACTCTCTGTGATCAAGTTGCAATATTTAGTGTCTATATAAAGGTATGAGACCATAAATGAAAGTGGATTTCCACTTTTATTGATAAAAGAAGGTTGCCATGATAACAGTTTGAGATGTTGATTGTTATTGTTATTAGTATTGTCTAAATGTTGACTGCTTTTAATGAATTTAAATAAATTATTTTCTTAGTTTTTTTCTGCAAGATTCTTCAATGTTTTTAAAAATCTGCAACAATTAACATCAATAGATAATAAGCTAATTTATTGGTCAGAAGTTCATAAGAAGCTTTAGACCTGGATGGGCCAAAATTGGGATCAATTCAAGTACTTTCACGCCACTATCTGATACTCTATCATGACACAAATAAATCACACTTTTTTATATATAAAATATTATACAATAAATGCTCAGTTTATAAGTTATTAACATAAATTAAAAATTATGAGATGTTTTAATATCTTGATTAATTGCCTAACGTAATGTTTTATTCATATGAATTTATTGTTTAATAATAAAATGTAGAAATTAAAGATTTTTGCAACAAACTTAAAAGTCAAAATGCTTGGAAATAATGTGTATTTACATTTTTATAATTCGCATATTTTTTAATTATTTCTATTATACTATGTATGCAAATATTGTAAAGTATATATCAGCTAAATCTTACAACATTATATATAGCAACATTTTATTAAATACGAAGTGGGGGATTAAAATTATAAAAAATAAATTATTTTACGGTTTATGAAGAAAATTAAAAATTAAGCAAATATAAAAACATAATGAATGCGTGATTTATATAATAACTTTTTATGAATGTAAAAATTGATTAATAAAAATAAACAGTCTAAAAATATTAATATCTCTAAATTATGGCATCAATATATTTTTTGTGATTATATCTAATTGTATGTTATAATGGTATATCTGTTATTTAGAAGTACATCGTCACATGCACGCCACCTAAGTACACTAATTCCTTAAGTTACTATAAATGAATATGACCATTATAATTTCACAAAAAAAGGGTAAAGGAAGAGAAAAATCATTTTGAAATGACTATAAGAATTCAATCTATTAAACAAATTTGTCTACACAGAGGCAAACCTCTTCATATAGTAGCGCCACCCAGTACAAGCCAGAGTAATCAATGTATGCAGGAAAGTTTGTGCACTGAGTTGTGCTATGGTATGGAGAGTTTTGCCCCTTTGTAAACAACTTGTGTAAGTATAAAGAATAATGATCGTGCGATGTTTAGTGGCCTAATAAATTTGTCTATATATATATCATATGTTTGTTCTTTTCTTTTTTATTTCATATTCAATGAAGTTGTCTTTGATAATTTTTTTCCTTTTTGCAGCTATTTTTATTATTGAAAAGTTTCATTACTTTTTTTAATCGTGACTCCCCATTGTATTATTCTCTTAATTATATCACCCAATATAAGCAATCACTACTGAGTTTTATTGCCTTTGAAATAATTTTTATAGTAAAAAGGTATCTGCTTTTCCCATAAAAACCTGCTCAAAGTTATCACTAAATTTTGCTTTTCAAAGAGTGTATTCAATCAATAGTATTCTGTCCTATAGACAGCTCCAGAAAATAGTCACATTGCCAATTCAACCATTTCTCCATTCTGTTCCCTTCATAGCCCAAATCTCCAATTTGACTTAATTTTTCCCATCTCTTATCAATCCTGTCTTCTTGTTCTGATTCACCATTTTCCCTTAAACATCTTTTATTAAATATTCTTTTTAATATATGTTCAATCCAGTTTCTCTATATATCTCCAATTTTCTCAATTATTGTTATTTTTACTTTTACTTTTTTGGTCATTTGGTATTTCATTCATCCAACTGATAATTTTTATTCTTCTTTATGACCACATCTCAAAGGGTTCCAATCAGTTCCTAATTTTATTACATAGTGTCCATGTTTCACAACTATACAACCGTGCATTCCACTCATAGCATTTAATTAATGTTTTCTTGAATTTTCTCTTCAAAGATCCACAAAATATTTTTTTCTTAGAAAATGTATCCTTTGACAATGTACTTTAACTTCATCTTCTCTTTTTCAATCCTCACTCAACAACCAACTACCCAAATACCTAAATCTCTTTACTTGTTGAATTATATTATCATAGATTCCAACGCAGTATTTTTTTGTATTCTTCCCTATCCATGTACTTAGTCTTTTCAACATTAATCTCCATTTCATATTCTATACATCCTTTCTCCAATTTATTCAACATATTCTGAAGACATTTTTCATCCTCAGCTATATGATTTGTATTAAATTGCAAATCTTATATATATATATATATATATATATATATATGGAGATATAATAATATATATATATATATATATATATATATATTTTATTATTCTATCTCCAACATTTGTTCCTCCACTGTCTAAATAATTGTTTAGCACATCTTTTAACTAAATATTAAAAAGAATAGGTGAAATACTGTATTCTTACCTAACTTCTCTTTCTATATTTCTCTTCATCAGCATCATTTATCTCAAGTTTAATTCTTATCCTCTGCCCAGTTCGTTTTACAAGATAAAAATGTGCTCTTATAATAGCAGGTTGTCTACAGTCATATTCAACAAACTTTGAACATACCAGTTATTTTATAATGTTGTGTTTCTATTTTTAGACTATTTTTTAGTATCTTTAAATAAAAAATAAACCATTACCATTACATAACATTAATAAGAGGAAGGATTTAAATTCCATATAGCAAAAGTGGCAAAATAACCATCACATGCAATGTGACCTTGTAAAAAGGTGACAACTTTTCTCTTTAAGTTGCTTGGAGCACCATTTCTGAATTAATGTATATGCTATATTGCAATATAGTTCCGCTGTTCATTGTAAAAAAATGAAATCATTAGTATGTCTCAATTATGAGTTATGAAGTGAAATGTGACAGTATGTGTTGTATCTTGAGCAATAACAGAACAATAGACTAACACTGAATTTTATTTTGAAGTGAGAAAAACTGTTACTGATACCTTTGAAATGAGTCTATGTTTGGAAATTAAGCCTGAATTGCAAGCATGTTTTCAGGTGTTTAGCTTGATTTTATATTGACAGAAAGAACATTGAAGATGATTTATAAAGGTAGGAAACCACTGCATCATTTTATGTCATGACTCATGATACCAGTAGCAAACTCTCCATACAGTAGTGCCCCCCTGTGCCAACCAGAGTAATCAATGGATGCAGAAAGGTTTGTGCATAAAATCTCCATCTAATACCTGCTCATCTAATATCCCCAGAATAATTTCTAGCTTCAGTATAAGATGAAGTGGATAGATGTATGAAGCTTGACTATCTGAGCTCAAATCCCTTCTTATATTATTGTGTAGCAGCTGTTAATATAAATAATTTTCTATGAAAAACTAATATTTTTAAACACTACCTCAAACTATTTTAAATAACCAAGTCGATATGGAAAACAAATATTTTCTCACAATACTTTTCATTTGTGTAAAAACAAATACCATGTCTACAATGTTTTTGATTGTTTTAAAGCATAATGAGTCTCTGGCAAATACTCATTTACATCAGAGATAATTTTTTTAATGAAGGCCATGAAATTATTTTTTTTCTAATGGATAACAATAGCAATTAATGGTTGTAAATGAATTTTTTTTATTTTGAAACAAATTAAAGCAACCTTAAGATCAGATAACATAACTTCATGAGTTTATATTTTCCTAAAAAAATCCAATAATTTTAAAGTGTATATATGAGGGAGTATCCACCAAAAAATGGAATTTTGTAATAAAAAAGTTGTGTATCCATTTATAGCTGTTACAAATTGAATCTCCTTCAAAGTGCTGTCCATATGGGGCAATGCATTGGTTTCAATATGTTTTCCACTTTTTGAAGTAGTTCTTAAACTTTTGCAAAGAGATGCCTTTTCATATGTCTCTTGTTTTTTTCTTCTCCACTTCTAATTCATCAAAGCTTTTTTTTTGGGGGGGGGGGCATTTTTCATTTGGTGAAATAAAAAAAGTTGAATAAAGTGAGATTTGGGTGAATATGGTGAATGGATAAGCTGGAAAATGTGGTTTATGAGTAAGAATTTCTTTCATACTCCAAGCTTTGTGCATAGGTGCATCACCAAGATGAAGGTTGCACTCCCAACTTTGTCACAAATCAGGACATTTCCATTTTACCACATTATGTAAATGTTTCTGAACTTGTAGGTAAAATACCTGGCCATTACAAATAAATTCTGAGCATGTTCAAAAAATCCACATGCTTTTTTATTTCATGGTAAATTTGAATCCTTCTGTTAAACCACTAGTACACTACTATTTTTATCAGAGAAGCTTGCTTGATTCAAACAGTACAACAATTTTTCCTGCTGTTTTCTCTAGTGGTATTTCACATAGCTCCATCTTTTCAGTCTTCACAAAAATCAAATATGCTTAGCAAAAACATTTACCATGTGTCACCTTGGCTTCATATGATGATGCTGGTTGGAAGAATGATGGAGAGACAGCTCTGCCAAAAGCATGTACTATAATGTGATCACTCACCAGAAAATGATTCTGGGTGTTCTGGGTAGCTCCTTGTATCTCTAAAATATTTTAAAACTTCTCTAGGCATTTTCCCAGGATCTACATTCTTTATTAATATTGGCAAAAGCTGTTTTAACATCACCATGTTAAATTTTACTATTTAATAGAATATCATTATTATCATATAAAAAGTGTCATTCACTGATTTAATATGATTATAAAACCATCTTCCATCTCCATGTGTAATTTTCAATATATTCTCCAGAATTATGTGCCCACATTTGATAATTTTTTAGGCAAGTAAAGAAATGTAATAAAGTTTCAACACATCATTTGTGATGTTGCTTCCTTAATCCTTGACAGAAGCATGATATCGGGGATATCTAAGTTTTCCTAATCCCTGACATCAAGTTTAAAGATATTTCCTTAGTTGTTTTGTGGTTTTAAAATTTCTTAGTTGATCCTTTCATCTATTATATATCATATTGTAATCTCTATTTAAAGTTGTTTATTTTACATTATTTCCTTTTAATTATTTAAGAGGTTTACATAAAAAAAATACATTTAAAAATCTTTAAAAAATAACAATAATTTGCTTCTTTTCTCTAAAATTAAAATTATTTAAGCATATTATTTTAATATAAAATTTATAATTTAATTATAATTTTATGATTGTTTTTAATTTTCTATTTTAAAAATTATTTTTTTTATTTTTTAAATATATACATAAATATATATATATATAGTTAGACAACTTAATCTCTTGTTTTTTTGCAAGATACTTTATAGGAACACTAATGTAAAAGCAATACTCTTCATAAGGTGTTTTTTTGTTCATTGACATTAGTGTTTACTATCCTGTACTGGATTGATAATGGCAATATTTTATAAACCAATAACCTCTTCTTTATTATTATATGAATCTTTTGTATAAATTATTTACAAAATAATAAAAGTTAACATATTACTGATGACTCTAATGCATTTAAAGGGGTTTAAGGGACAGACAGAAATAGGTATATTATACTATCTTAAAAAAATTAGATGGACAGTTCATGTATTCCATTAGAGGGGATTTGAACCCAGACTCTCAAACTCCCTTTTGTCATCCACTCCATCTTATACAACTGATCCACATGACCACATACATGTAAAAAAAATAAATGATCTCCAATATATGTATTTCATGCTAAAACAGTACTCATCAGTTGGCCTGAATCATCATCTCTCACACACAAATAGAATAAGTGCTCGTTTATATTAAGATAGCAAATCTTGAAATTTTAATGGACATGCTTCAATCGTCTCCACTCTCAAACTCTTCAGGTATCTATATCATTAAAAATCTGATGGTGTATTCAAAATCTGTCCATTAAATTTTGAAGATTTGGTATTTTAATATAAACCAAGCACTTATTATGTGTATGTGAGAGAGATGATGATCCAGAACAACTGATGAGTGCTAGTTCAGCATGAAATACATACATTGAAAATTATTTATCTTTTTCGCATGTATGTGGTCATGTGTATTGATTGTATAAGATGGACTGGATGAGTAAAAAGAACTCGAAAGTCTGGGTTCAAATCCCTGTAATTACATATATCTTAAAATATAAATAATATACATGTATTTAATTATTATATATTTCATTGAAAATTATAAACTGGTAAAGATATTAAAGTTATAGACAAAAATATACAGGTCAGGATTGATTTTTTTTGTAACTTCATATTCTTTTTTTTTTTTTCCATGTGTCATAGCATCGGCCGGGAAGCGAACCCGCAACCCGGGCAACTGCTTATAAGGCAGTCGCGCTGACCTCTCGACCACCAATGCTTGACAAACTTCATATTCTTATTTCTTCTTTTCTATCTTTGGAGCAGTGAAATATATATATTGTTAAAAAATTTTAATTAAATTTAATATTTGCTGATTAAAAATAGATAATCTCTCTAATTACGGTAATTAAAAAAGATTTATTTTTTTAGCGTTTTTTTTTTTTTTTTTGGAAGGGAAAAAAATTAATTAAATTTGGAAATGTTAATGGAAATGATTGTAAAAAGGAAAGAAAATGAGAAAAGTATTTTTGTAATTTTTTAAAAATCAAATAAATTTAATTTTGGTATCAAAAAATGTAATTAGTTAAAACTAATTAGAAAAGAATATTAGCTTAGGTGCACTCTACTGATGTGGATTTTACGTCATAAATAGCATGAGACACCGGAAGAGAGCTACAATATTAATGTAGAGAAGAGCTCAGAGAAAACATTAAAAAAGAGATTGTGTTTGCAAAAACGAAAAACTAAACAAGAAGCTCATCTCAATTATTTAAGAGATTTTACTTACTGTATTCAGGAGAAATTAGCTAGTCAGTGTGGCATCTCCTATTTATTTGGAAGTTTACATGAACTATGATACATAGTGTTACTTGAGATCAAGAACCCATGGGGGTACCACTTTGTTACTCTGCCCATACAAGGGGCCAGATCCTACACAATCCTGACCATTTACCTGCATTGGCACACCTCAATGTAGTTGACTAGATTCATGGGAGCCCACATCATCAGTCATTGTGCAGCCAGACAAATTTATTTAAGACACCTTGGCCATTAGATGATTAAGGACAAGATTTGTCAGACACACTACATCACTATTTGCGATGTAGAAGGGTTCTTGTCCTCCATAGACATGAATTTACAAATGTAAGGAACCCACTGATTTCCACAATTATATCAGATACAGCGATGCATTCAGCCCACCATTCATGGTCACCCCAATTACTACATCAAGACACATTTTCAGCATTCACCTCTATAATTATGGACAGGATTTTGGAAGCAATATTTGGTATATAGTCCAGTGCTATCTGTTCCCAGGTATCAGAAAAATAGCCAGGGCCAGCAGGTGATCTCTAGTTTTTAAGCTACACATGAGTTCCCTGAACACCTGCCATGGACTTTTTATGCTGAATTGGAATACAAGGTGACACCTGGTGAGCCATTTGGTGAACAATATTATGATGGCCAGCCAGAAGTTGCTAAATCATGGTCTTTTTTAATGATACTATAGCAAATAATGCTATCATTGAAAGTCTCCCCATGGTGGTGGGGGTAACCTTTATTAATATTCTAGTTGAAGCATGGAACTATATAATTGCCTGCTAACTTTAAAAATATGTTCATCCTGCCCATACCAATAACTCATGCCATAAAAACAAGCAGTTACTTATCAGTTCTGGCCCAATCTCTCTAAACATGCTCATGATAAACACATAATCAATATGGACCAACATTATACTGCTAGTAATAAAGAATAACCCAAGAAGACAAACCAGACAGAGCATTGAACTTTGGGTGAATAGTGACTATTATGTATATAAAGTTCTTCCAAAGGATCAAATCTATTCCAATTGAATTGTAAAAATTACAATTCTAAATATATATGAATAAGATCCAGTTTATGTAGATAAAAAGTTTAAATATAACGCATATCTTAATATTTATTTTCTTTTCAACCCCTAATATTTTATTATTATCATCATCATCATCATCAACCATTATCAATCCACTGCAGGATGAAGGTCTTTCCAAGTTTAATCCATCTTCTCTGATCTTTAGCTTCTCTTCTCCACATCATTCCTGCACACTTTCTTATTTCATCCATCCATCTCACATGTGGTCTCTTTCTGGGTCTTTTATAATCTTTTGGAATCCAGTTTAAAATTTCAATTGTCCATCTATTATCATCTCTTCTAGCAATATGTCCAGCCAACTCCGCTTCAATCTTTTAATTTTTTTTAATGAGGTCAGTAACACCTGTTTGTTCTCTTACCCATACATCTTACCCATACATTGTGTTTTTGATCTCTTCTTGTTACTCCCAACATACATCTCTCCATATTTTTTATACTTTCATTCTTAATATGTATGACTATTATAATAAACTATCTGTCTTGATATTTATTTTATTTTCAATCTTTAATATTTGTTGTTACTATGCTTAATACATATTTGTTAATTAATAATAATAATTGTGTGGATGTAGGGTTCTTGTTGATATGAGCCTATTTGTGGGTTGAAATTCAATCAAGTTAATTTGACTTTTTTTCAACATTAATGCATCCTTGATTTGACACCCACCATATTCATTTAATTTGTATAGAAGATTTTAATGATTGTAAATATTTTAGTTATTGTAAATATATATTTTTCTATTATTTAACTCTAGTTGTTCATTCTCTCACTCTCATTCCAAACAGACAGAATGTGGTACACACCCTAGATATCTCTATATTTAGCACAGCAGTTAAAAGAATGATGCTGTTTTGATGATGTTGTTGTCAGAGATGCTTAAAGTCATTCTTTTAGCAATGAAGGTGTTGCTTAGGGATATTTATCCTATAATAATGCTCGTGGATGTGGAGGCTTACTGCTTTACTCTCAGAGCATTGCTATAAAATATGATAGGATAGTCAGGAAATGTGACTGACTAGTGTTTGATCACTATCATTAACGTGGATATAGTATAAAATATCCAAACAAGGTATGGTCTTACATATAAATTGATTCTTATGAATCACACTTAAATGTGTGTTAGAAGGGATCGATTTAGGATTATTATCATCTGAAAGGGCGTTCTGTATAATTATCGATATTATATGTTTTTATATAACTTTTATTATCATTTTTATATAAAATTAATTTTTTATCATTTTAACTATTATATTCTAATTTTATCTATGCATTACTTTATTTTGAATATAATTATGCATTTATACTTTTCTTTTTTTAAAATATATATAAATTAATCTTACCTTCATTACCTTTCATACCTTTCCAGCTGAGTAGATTTTTAGAACTTTTTACTGTACTCTGTTTAAGAAGTAAAAAAAAATTGTATTGAAAAAAAAAAGTTTTTCAGCTTGAGCTACTAGCTTGATAGTAACAATAAGAAATAAAAGGTAGCAGCTAGAGGAAACATGCATCGGAACCAAAAGATTTCGGGTGTAGTGATCCAAAATTGGAAGCTTCTCACTGATGAAAGCCATAGACTAGAAACTAGCCTGGATATATTGGATAAGATAGCACTGGCTGGGAATTTATTAAGCACTATTGATGACTAAAGTTTGCACTAGGGTGGTGTAAATGTAGTGATGAAACAAGAATAAGAATAGATCTAATAATCTTTAATTAAATTAAAATTTATATTTGGATTAAAAATAATATAATAATCTTTAACTTAATAAGTGATTAGTGATAATCATTACGGTATTTATCTAAAGATAACATCAAATGACTGACTTCAAAGAAGTTTGGCACTCTGAATTGAGAAGTAGTAATACATATCCACAAATCACATATATATTTCATTTATCTTTTTCACATGTATGTGGTCATGGGTATTAGTTGTATATGATGGAATAGATAGCTGTAGGAAACTTGAAAGTCTGAGTTCAAATCCATCTAATTACATTAAGTTTCATATCTACAATATATTTGTATTTAAATATATATATTCAGCATGTATTCTGACGATCCCATTCCTTGTATTTAAAGGGTCATATTAAGGTCTTATACATGAGGACTCGAACTGACTTAAAGTCAACGTGGGTATGATAATAATGTTGGTATCAACAAGGGCTTTAAGCATTTTATCATCAGATTTTTAATGATATGAATGGCTGAAGAGTTGGAGGGTGGAGAGGATTAAAGCATATCTATTAATGTTTGAAGTTTAACTATCTTAATATAAATTGAGCTGATTATAAATATGTATGGGAGATAATGATTTGCACCAACTGACGAGTGCTGGTTTAGCATGAAATACAGATATTAGAGATCATATACTTTTTTAACATGTGGTCATGTGTATTAGTTGTATATAATAGAGTGGATAGCTATAGGAACCTTGAAAGTCTGAAGTCAAATCTTTTCTAATTATATTAAGTTCAGTTTAGACAATATACTTGTATTTAAATATTATATATGTTTGTGTATATACTATATGAGAGAATAAATATGAGATCATCTGTATTATTAATACAGATGGAAACATAATGGATGAAATTAATCATAGAATTAAACTTGGTTGGAGTGCTTTTGGTAGAAATAACTTGATACTAAAAGAAAATATGCCTATGTGTTTGAAAAGGAAGGTTTTTAATAAATGTGTTTTGCCAGTTTTTACTTATGGATCTGAGACTTGGACACTTAATAGAAGAGCAATACAGAGACTTCAGACCAATCAAAAAGGTATGGAGAGATGCATGTTGGGAATAACAAGAAGATCTGGAAAACACAATGTATGGGTAATAGAACAAACAGGTGTTACTGAACTCATTGAAAAAATTAAAAGACTGAAATGGAGTTGGGCTGGACATATTGCTAGAAGAGATGATAATAGATGGACAATTGGAATTTTAAATTGGATTCCAAGAGATTGTAAAAGACCCAGAAAGAGACCACATGTGAGATAGATGGGTGAAATAAGAAAGTGTGCAGGGGTGATGTGGAGAAGAGAAGCTAAAGATAGGAAAAGATGGATTGAACTTGGAGAGACCTTACTTGGAGAGACCTTCATCCTGTAGTGGATTGATAATGTTTGATGATGGTGATATAGTGTATATGCATAGTTAACAGAAAATTAGAATAATATTTTATTATTAATATCATATAATTATTTTGTATTGTATTTTCAGATTTTTTTTGATTTGCAGATAAACTGTATTTGCAGTTTTGACAATCGTATAGACAAAGGAAATGCTTTTTTTAAAAAAATAAAGGAAAAAAAAAGATAACACTTGAAATTTTAAAGCAAATAACACGGGTAAAACACTTACGCATACCTAACTTGTAAAATTTACAATAACACAAGAAACAATGCTTAAGTAAAACAAGACAAAAAAACCCAAGTGATTACATACATCTGGCATTTTTTAATTAAAGATATTTACTCCCTTATAACAGAATTAAAGTAAAAGAATATATATATATGACGATAAATTTAAATAATCTAATAATTATCATTACTTAATAATAAATATAAGGGATTTAAACACAAACTTGGGTGCATCACGTGGTTCTTTGGGCATGTGCATCAGTGGTACGAGATAGTGTGGATAGTTGGAGGGTACTTAAAAGTCTGTGTTCAAATCCCCTATATTTACAAATAAGTTCCAGGTATAAAAAGAAAGACTATATTTTAAATATTACACATTAAGCCTGCATCCTGCTTATCCTTCTTTTATGTATTTAAATTGATGTGGTCCTATACATGAGGGGTAGGGTGACTTGAGGTCAATATGGGCATAACAATAATATTAGCATCAGCATGGGATTTGGGCATTCCATCATCAAATTTTCAATGGTATGGATGGCTGAAGAGTTGGGGGTTGGAGTAGATTGAAGTCTGTCCATGAAAATATAAAGATTTTCTATCTTAATATAAACTGAGCACTGATTATATATGTATGTGAGAGATGATAATTTGGACCAACTGATGAGTGCTAGTTCAGCATGAAGTAGGCATATATTTTGGTGATTATCTATCTTTTATATATGTGTGTGTGGTCATGTGTATCATTGGTATGAGATAGTGTAGGTGATTGAAGGGTGTTTGAAAGTCTGTGTTCAAAAGTTCCAGGTATAAGAAGAAAGCCTGTATTTCAAATATTACATTACTTCATCAGTAAACTTTTAAAAATTGTATTACTTAACATGATAGTAGAAGGATTTGAACTCTGGATTATACTATACAATATACATATATTGGGAATCTTGTATCTTTTTTACATGTGTGTGGTCACATGTATCAGTTACTTGAGATGGAATGGAGGATGAAAACCTTGAATAATTCTGAATTTAAACCCCCCTACTTATGTATATGAAACATTCTATATAAGCAAATTACATACTGCATTAGAAATACACATTGCTTGGAAAATAGATTACAACTTAGTTCAAGTTCAGCCCATCATTTTACTATTGTTATATATAGATATGTAATTGTCCGATAATAAGAACGGTTACATTGATGTAATCTCTACATGGGTATAAATCCAATAAGAGCTTTGAGGGTTTCATCATTGGTTTTTCAATGAAACACAATTGAATAATTGGAAGGGTGAGAAGATTGAAGCCTGTCCATTAAAGTGTGAGGAATTTCTGTCTTAATAGAAATCAAGCACTGATTGTATATATGTGAGAAAGATTATAATCTGATCCAACTGATGAGTGCTGGTTTTGCATGAAATACATATATTGGGAATCATGTATCTTTTACACAAGAGTGGTCAGGTACATCACTTGCTTGAGATAAAGTAAAGGGTGAATAGACTGAATAATCCTGAATTCAAATCCCTCTACATACATATATGACACATTACGATTGCCTTAGAATTATATATTACTTAATATTGAATATATATATTAAAAAATCATATAACATTATAATACTAGCAAAACTCTCCATACAGTAGTGCTATCTTGTGCCAACAAGAGCAATTAATGGATGCCAGAAGGCTTTTGCATAAAATCCTTATCTAGTGCCTACTCATCCAATACCCCCAGACTAGTTTCTGGCTTGTGGCCTTCGTCAGTGAGGAGCCTTGGATCTGAGAGCACTGCACCTAGATCTTAGGATTAGTAATTATAATACTAGCAAAAAATAAAATAAAATTTACTAAAATTCTTCCACAACCTATTATCTAGTAAGAAATAAACCCTTTCAAGTAAAATTCAACAAGATACAAATGACATATATAATATTTAAATACATAGTATATATACTTAAACTATATACAAAACAAAATAGCTTTTTCATAATTCATTTCAAAAACCAACCCCCTTTAACATCAAAACACAGATACAAACAACATATACAGATGAAACATAATGACCTTCCTATAATTCACTTCAAAACAACATTCCTTTAACATTAAATGATGTTAAAGTTGAAGTTTGTTTTTGAAATGAATTATTGGAAGATTATTTTGATTTGTGTACATTATTATTTACATTACAAGGATAAAGTTAAACTAGTCAATAAATAATTAAAATTATTCCAAATCCAAAATTCAAACAGACTAGTGAAGAAAATAAAAACAAAAACACAACCAATGGTTTCATTGCTACAAGAAGACTTCTCAAGTGTAAAGAACTACAAAACACCATATTTATATTAAACATTACCCACAATTCTCTTAATATTAAAAGAAATTTAATATTAAAGGAAATTTTGATAGAAAGACTATTCCTGGTGTTGTGTATATTATCCCTTGTTTTTGTAAGGTTTATATAGGTCAGAGTAATTTGAGCTTAAATGAAATAATAAAGGTAAATAAAGGTAGAGTTAGAAATAAATATCTTAGTTCTGCTGTATATGTCCATGAAAAAGACACAGGCCACACTATTAATTTTGATGAAACTAAGGTTGTCTTCTTTGAGAAAAATAAAATAAAAAGAATCTTTATTGTTGAAAATTTATTATTCTGAAACAATTAACTTACTTAGAAGTTCTTTTAATATTAAGGGTGTATGGGAAGTAAATAGAATTGTGGGTAATGTTTAATATAAATATAATCTTATTTTGTATTTATTTACAATTGAGAAGTCTGCTTGTAACAGTGAAACCATTGTTTGTGTTTTGATTTTATTTTCTTGGCTACTCTGGTTGAGTTCGGATTTGGGGTAATTTTATATTATTGTTTATATCTTATTGAATGTTACTTGGAAAGATTTATTTCTTAATAGATGAAACCATAGTTATGGATGAATTTTAAATTTGTTTGTTTTGCCTAATATTGAAATGTTATGATTTTCTATTTTATTTATCATTACTAATATAGCAACATGCAGTATTTAATATATATGGGAAACAAAACTACTTTAAAGTGTAAAAGTACAATAATTGATATTTATTGTAATTTTCTGATGCAAAAAAAAAAAAAACGATGTGTATTCTTTCACGTCCAAAACTTCACATAATTTATAAGATATATATTAAACAAACACAAATTTTAAAACATTATTTCTTTTTTATTTATGGCAGATTTATTATACAAAGTGGTAATAAATCCATTTGTTTTGGTCTATCTTCACTAAAGTTAAAGAAGAAATTTCAATTTCCTAAAATGACACGTCGTATAATCCCCCACATCTTTTCTTATTGAGTATAAAGGGACATGGTTGGAAGATCCAATTACCGAGAATATACAGCAACTAAAAATCAGGCCAACTTCTGGTAGTTCAATTGAAAAAAAAACACATCAATATGTTTCAAGATGCCTTTATATTGCGAACTGACGAATAGTGTAGAAAATGAGAATCTGAAATTAAAAGATTCCACTCTAAATTAATCACCCGACCTAATAAAAAAATTTCAAAAGAATTTTTCAAATTTATTCATTTAAATATTTAATTGAAATAAAAATATTTTTTAACATAAAAGTTTAATTAAAGTATTTACTGTTTTTAAATTTTAAATTTTTATTATTTAACAACGAATGTAGTAAAATATTGGTAATGACATCTATTTAATATTTAATAATTTCTAGACGCCGCTGTTTTTTCTAGCAGTGTTTTTTAATTCAGTTAATCAACTAATTTGCATTGCGTCAGCATCCAAAACAATTCTCAGAGGTGAAAATAAAACCAATTCTTTAAGATCTTAGCAAACATTGAATATGATGTTTCTAAGCTTCAATAATATTTAAGTGTTATTTAGGGTTTCATTTATGTAGCCTTAAGCAAATTTCACACTGGAGTAATCATTGTAATATTCCGCAATTTTTTAATTCATCTTAAATGTGTAATAGAATATTAATAACATTATTTATTTAATATGTAGTAGTTTTTAAAAGCCAACGTCAATTTCTAGCTAGAGGCGGTTGAATCATAATAATAATACATCATATTGCAATGGTTTGGAATTGGGGAATTTATACAGGGGTAAGGAAATATTAATAAGCATCACTATTTTTACTTAGTACAATAAACGAGGAGGGGGGGGTATCAGCAGGTCATCATCAAAATAGTGTGAATGGATATAAAACAGGCATACTATAAAATCTTAGGCTAATTATCAAGACAGTGTTCAATTTGGGACATAGGAATATTCTCTGCTGTAAGTATGTATATAAATTTAATAACTATTCAACTATGCACATATCAAAAAGTGTGTCAGGTTTTTTGTATCACATTGATCATCATCAATGTTTAGGGCACTAGGCATGAATATACTGACCCTAAATAAAATAGTAATCATTATCATAAAATATATAAAACAAAGTAAAAGGTCTGGACTTTAAAGATGATCTTTATTACTTTAGCATTAGCTAAATCTAAAAAGAATTATATACATGTTCACACACTTTACTTTAATCATATTTTATGGTGATGATGACTAGTTTCTTTATGTCCAGTACACTCATGGTACCTGACACCCTGAGCCTTGACAATTATCAGCATTCATATAATAACCCTTTCTGATGCACGCTTAGAAGTACAGATATTATTAGCACTTATGGGTATGCATGCAACAATAAGTATTGATGTTCACATATTTAAGATCTTATACCCCAAGTTTGACATTATCTTGACGATTGGTTTAAGATTTTATTTTCTGCAGATGCTATTCTTATTATTTCTATTACTTGTGTTTGTATCTGATGATCATTCATTTTTTGTTCTGTTATTATATTCAGTAAAAAAAGTGATGCTTATTAGTGTTTCCTGATCCCCATATAAGCCCTTCTCATTTATAATGTAAAAAATCCTGAAAGTACTAGGCCTGATTAATTTACTTTAATTGTTTTGTTACCACTAATAGCTTTTTCATCCAGTGTATTAAAGCACTTGTATATACTAGTGTATAGAATTGTGCACACTAAGAAAAAAAACCATTTACTTTTCCAAAATTTAAATCTTATATACTTTTAATACTTTTAATTAAAAATGTCACCTCTATAAGACCACACATATTAATTGAGAATTACAGAGCATACTTTGACAAGTGATAAGCTCTAGCTTAATGAATGATTTAGTAAAAGTTAGTAATATAATTCCATAAAGTGACTGATATCAAAGTTCTGAGTGCAAAAAATTTGAACCTTGTCTATTAAACTACAGCAATTTTCTATCTATCTATCTATATACATATTAAATAAATGATAAAGTTGAATGTAAGAAATTATGATCTGGGTCAACTGATGAGAGCTGGTTCAGCATGAAATGCACATATTGGTGATCATTTATTTTTTCACATATCTTAGGTCATATGTTTCAAGATATTCAGGTAAAATAGATATTTAATATATATATAATATAAAGAGCATTCTAATAGCACTAAATAAGCTTATTTTATTTTTTTACCAATAAGTGCAGCCAGAGAACACATTCAAAATCTCTATCTAGACATCCCCATCCCCAAAATCTGGTTTCAAGCTACCTGCTCTCATCAGTGAGGGTCTAGGACATCCAGACACCAGATTCCAAATTACAAACTGTCTGGATGTTCTAGCTCTGCACTGACAAGAGCCATTAGCTTGAAACTGGTTTAGAGATGGGGATAAGACTAGAGAGATATTGTGAATGTGTTATCTTCTGCATTTATCAGTAAAAAAAATTAAAAAAAAGCTTATTTGCAGCCATTAGCATGAACTTATATTACATTTGCAAAAACAAGCTAAATAAGTCACAATGTACGACTTGATTTCATTAATATATTGCAACAGGAGCCTGTATAAACCCCGTTCCAAGGTAAAAAGAAGTTTAGGTAGCTATGCATATGTAGATATATTTTGATGTACTTATTTGATTGGATGAATTAACCAAAGCAGTCTTAAGGAGGATCTTGTGCTCATTTTGTTCTGATGGAGTATATGCATGTATATATTTAAAAAATGTATAAAAGAATTTTCTAGAAAAATATTTAATGTATATAATTTTGTTTTAATAAGATAAAATTATGTAGAATGAAACAGCTTTTGTTTTTGTCTATGGAATGCTTTTAATGCAAATCCTGCTGAAAGTTGTTTTTTTTAATGTTTTAACGAAACTTTGAATCTAATAAAAACTTGCTAAAAGCTATTCTTTTGCGAGAGAAAATCTGAAGACAAAGGAAAACGGATGTAAACTTTTAGTATTCTGGACAGATGAGATCATGCAGGATAAGATTTAAAATGAACTTTTGGAGGAGTGATGGAAACAATGCTGGAGGACAAAAAAACCTTCTAGAAAAATAAAAAAGAGATATATAGTAAAATCAGAATAAAGGAGAAGTCTTCTGATTCTTATTTTTATGGTGATTAGAATTATATGCTGTTGTTGCCATTTCTATCATTTTTTTGACCTACGATACTGCAAGTAAAATATATATACATGCCAGCTGACATGAGTAGATTGTAGTGAAACTGTAAACATATTGGGTTTTCATCCATGATCCCATAATTGTTCAAACTTCAGGAATCCGCATCCATACATACACCTTTGCTGCATCAAACATTTGAATTCACTATCATTTCATCAGAAGTTAAAAGCAAAGGCTTTTTTATGGATAATATTTATGGTCACCACATTATTAAGTAAGCTTACTTTATTGGTAAATACAACAATATAATTTTCCCGGAAATCTAAAGGTAACAATATATTTTATTTCAAATGTATACATGTGCACATTATTAATTTCATAGTATAATCTGTAATTATTTCTATTAAATCCAATAGATAATTGTAAAGATAAAATATTTAATCTGTGTAATCAATAAGAATTAAATCTGTCAAAATATATATTTATACTTATATTTCATTAAATGATTGAATACTATCATTCTTTTTTTTTTTTCGTTATTTCATAGTTAATCATTTAATTAAAATGTTTGTATGTTTTCCTTATTAAACCATTTAATGCTACTACCTCAAACTAACACATCTCTGTCAGTCCAAGACTATCTGTCCTAAATGAGCTATATAATGGCTGAGCAATAATGCATTATTATTATTCTCATTAAATCCCTTCAATATAATTCTTGTGCAAGCATAGGATTGTGCATGGAGTCAGGAAAATACTGATGTCCACAAATATATTGTTTGGAGAAACATTAATTAGTGAAAGAGTCGACCTTAGTTCAAGATTGAGTTTCACTGTTGTATCACAGCCCTCGTTTCATCCTGCTCCTTTTTTTGTAAAATGTATATAAACTATATGTGTATATCTGAGAAGCGTCTATGAGATTTATAAATATAAATCTGAAATAAAAAATTTCTTTAATTATTTTAAATATTAACTTTTATAGATGTGGCTCAGATATATACATATATTACAGGAGCTTATATATATAATTAAAAAATGCTAAATAATTTTGTGTCTTTTAAAATTTCATTTTTTTTACTTTTATTTTAACACTTTGTAATTACTTTTTTGTCATCAAACTACATAAAAATTCAAGATGGAAAGTGCAGTGTTAACTGTCCAAGAATAATTAAAGGGGTGGGAAGTTTGTTTCATTATTTTAAAAGGAATTTGTAAACTAAAGTTAAGGAAAGTAAAATCTAAAACAAAGCTAATTGATTTTAGTTAGCTATTAACATTTTTATCAAATCCATTTCCAATCTGGAAATTGGTTTGAATTTATTTTGGACAGTTATCTCATGACTGCGTCTCTACTAACAATAAAGAAAAGATTTTTGTAAATTAAGGATCCATTAGAATTAGGAAGTTTAATTAAAACAAACATTCTTTGAGTGGCTAAAAACTAAAATAAATAAGGCTAAAAGTCTATTGTGTCAGAGTTTGGTCAATCATTATTAGCCAACTCCATGTCCATATAATTTTTGAGGGGCCTAATCTGCCTTTCCCTCCATCTTCAACTCGAATTGTACCAAGATGTAGCTCCTACCGCTCAAGAGTGACCGTGCTGTCAGGGAATGCCGCCTGCCATAGAAGATTCATTAATATTTCATGAATCCTGAGGTAACCAGCCCAAAGACAGTATAATTGCATTAGCCAATTCTAATTTGTAATTTAATTTGTAAATTAATGCTTTCTTTATGTTTAATTTTTTTAAAAACTCACTCATCAGTGAGTATGTTAATCTTTTTGGATCAATTCTCTACCATCCAAACTAATGTTACTATCAAGTTTTTCATCCAACTCACGCTTCTTATTTTTATAATTTAGTGTGGTTATAATTTAATATTTTTATAATTTAGTGTGGTTATAATTTAATTTTAATGATATTTTTATATTTTTCACTTAATTTTATTTGTAAATGCCAATCAAACCTAGTCTTATGAACTTCTATATCTCGCTGTGGAATAGAAAGGGAGGCGGGAGTTAATGGGTTCTTGTTATTTATTTCTAAATATCTTGTAAGATTGGGTTTGTACTTTAAATGAATACCTGTTTTTTTTAAAATAAATGTTTTATCGTAAATTTATACAAAATGTATAAATACTTTGCAATCTGGGGTGGGTATTGGTGTCCATTAATTTTATTAATTTCTTATTGATCATCATCACCAAAAGGCTGGTGACTTAAATCTATTTTGTAATTTGCACTTTTAAGTGTATGAATTTTAATTTTTGTTTAATATGTTAAAATATTGATTCAAAAAGAGGGAGTAATGCATGCTTCATTAATTATAGCATATAAAAGCGATTTACTCGCTGATGAAGAAGCTTCAAAAACCAAAACAATTAAATCAGCCGAGCACTTTCGAGGTTTTCCTTCATATTCATGGCTAACATAAGTTATAAATCATTGATGTAATGTTGCTAACTAATAAAATATGCAAATGCAAATTAATTTGTCAATTTTTTTGAGATAGAAAAACACGTGTTATGTCTATTGATGGCATTATTATCGCTGATAATAAAATACGCCTCCTTGATTTTTCTTTTGCAGTCATTTTATTATCAGTGATAATAATGCCATCAATAGATGCAACACGTGTTTTTATATCTCAAAAAAATGGACAAATTAATTTGCATTTGTATATTTTATTAGTTAGCGACATTACATCAATGATTTATAACTTATGTTGGCCATGAATATGAGGGAAAACCTCGAAAGTACTTGGCCAATTTAATTGTTTTGGTTTTTGCAGCTTTTTTCATCAGCGGGTAAATCACTTTTATATGCTATTACATTTTTCATTAATTATAGTTTAACTTATGCTAAATGATTTTAGCTTACATAAGTCATTATTTTAGCATATCATTACTTATTTGTTAAACCATTTAAGGCTTTACTTTAAAATTTAAATTCAATGACTTTATATTATTAAGATAGCATTGCTGGCATATGTCAAATTATTAATAAGCCGCATAGGGCTTTGATCTGATTTGCCTGTACCTCACTCCAGGGAGTTATGATCATCTTCATTCATGGAGAAGAAGTATATATTTATATACTGCTTTGATTTGCCTGAATCTCATTCCAGGGATTCAAAGCCTTGCATCTTTAATGTCCTCGTTCATGATAGACGTCTATGTCTACTTCTAGAACATACAGGTTAGAGTAGATGAAGCTCTGTATGGCTGTGCCGTTGTCCAGCCCATAGAAACTTCAGACCTACCTTTTCTTTCTGTACCACTCTAGCCTGAAGCTGGCATGTACTGCCTTTAAAAAAAGCAAAGAATGAGTTTGCCCTGGCCAAATGTGCCATTTCCTCTCGCTGATATTATGCTAGCACCACCATTTCTTATAGTTAGTTTTTTAGCCTGTTTAGCAAAATAAATCATAATGATATGTGATAATAAAACATTTTTCTCTTTGTAATATTTTCCGTTGGAGTTTAAATCCAACTTCTACTGAAGCTGCCCTACTCTTTATTGAAATAAGCCATTCCTGCAATTATAGAGTCCGTTATATTTTATCGTTAAATGCCAAAAATGTAAAATAAATAATATTTTAGTCTACTTACAGATCAAAATGTATCCTTATTGTAATTGTTATAAATAAAGTCTCTAAATGAAAATAAACTTATGTATCAACTGCTAAGGGCATCATATTAAATCGTATAATCAGCGAAACTCTATTGTATCTTTATAAATATATTTTTTTAAATATATAAAACATCCACCAAACCACTCAGGTAAATCCATGTTTGTAACCTTGAATAAAAGCCTATTTTTAAATACATGTTCAGTATTGTAACTGCTGCACTAAATTAATATTTGTTAAAATAAAAATAATTGTATCAAGTTTATTAAATGTTTATAATGAAAATAAAGTTTTAGAGGCGTGAAGTTGATTATATTTATATATAAAACTCATCTGTCAAATAAATATTTATATTTTAAACTTTAATCCGGTTGTTCAAATCTCCTTAATATATTCATCCTATTTTTTTTTACTTATATCTCGGGTTCACTCAATCTCTCATCATCATCATCACCAGTTGAGTTATGTAAAACATTGTAGCACCGAACCAGGATATAATGAATTTATGTGGTATGACTCTAGGTGTTCTCCATAGTGTTATAGATTTTTGGAATGGGCAGATAGGTTAGACTTCATGATTGCTCCTGACCTGTATTTCTCGGGCATGATTGAATTCGGGATACTTTTGCTTAGATTCTAAATCTTGTTGGATGGACATGCATTTTGGACCTGTACATTGGTGAGTACTAAAAACTAAGTCAGAGTATTCCCACATCTATATAATTATTTCTGTGTCCTTTATTACTGTTGAGGAGACAAAGTTTTAAAATAACTTGTCTCTAGACTATGGCTGCCACAAACCCATCTTGGCACATTTTTTTTGTTTATGTATTAATCATTAATATCATTTAATAATATGTTATATAAAATTTTTTTAATAAAGATAATGTAAGTTAAACCCAATAAAGATAGAGATGGGTCACAATCCATTACAAATGGTCTCCCAATGCTGGGGCTTTGAAGAGTAGAGAGTGTTAGGGATAGAAAATAATGAGAATTAAAAAATAATAATATTAAAGTTTTGTGATATTTTTTTTCATCTCAAGAAATAGAAATCAGGATATATATATATATAATAAAGCAGATTTTAGGAAATAGAAATCAGGATATATATATATATAATAAAGCAGATTTTAGGAAGAATAGTTAGTTCTCATAGTGATGAAGTAGTAGAGGATTTTTATATGGATGTACAAAAGGTTTTTGATCAGAGTAAACAACATTTTTAAATTGTTATGGGAGACTTTTATGCTAGAATTGGTAAACAAATAAAAGATGAAAATGCTGTAGGTAATTTTGGTTATGGTAATAGAAATAAGAGAGGGCATAGACTTGTGGAGTTTGCAGAAAAAGAAACACTTTATATTATGAATTCTTTTTTTCAGAAAAATGTTAAAAGGAAATGGACATGGAAGCATCCAAATGAAGTTACAGTAGAATTGGATTATATTTTGTCTAACAGTAAATACATATTTCAAGATTGTAATGTTCTTAATAAATTTAACACAGGAAGTAACCATTAATTAGTAAGATGTAAGATAAGTGTTAATGCAAAACTAGAGAGACAAAAATTATTAAGAAAAACAATATTTACAGTTGATATTCCTAATCTTCCGAAACATTCTAATGAATTTAAATTAGAACTTACAAATCAGTTCCAAGCATTAGTAGATTTTGAACATGATTCATATTTAAATAAAATTAATATGAAAATAACTGATACACTTTTTAAAATTGCAACAAAGATAGCTGGTAGAAAAAAGCAGCAATTGACCTATAACATTTCTACTGAGACTAGAGAATTTATGAAGAAAAGGGGGAATATGAAAATATATAAAAATGATGCATTAAAACATATTGAATATCTTGAATTTTGTAAAATGGTGTGGAAAAGAGTTGAAAATGATATAAGAAAGTATAACTGTGAAAGAGCAAGGAAAGTGGTAGAAGAGAATAAAAATATCAAGAGTGTAAAACAACAATGTGGTATTATTAGGAAATTTATATCTGCAATAAGAAAAAAAGATGGAATTATCCCAAAATGAGAGATGACATCATGAAATGGGTAGAAGACTTTTATCAAGAATTATATAGTAATAAAGAACAAGTACCTCCTATATCTATTACATCTTTCGAATTGCTTAGAATTTTAAATGAAGAAGTGAACATGCAATTAAATGTATAAAGAAAGGAAAGCTCCAGGTAATCACTTGCTTCGTTTAATATATCAATTATAATTTCATCAAAAAATAGAATTTTTTTAGCAAAGTTATATACCAAATGTCTAAATGATAAAGATGTACCAGATGATTGGAAGAATGCAGTATTACTATTAATATTTAAAAAAGGGTGATAAAGAAGATATTAGAAATTACAGACCCATCAGCCTTTTATCAGTTTTATGCAAAATGTTTTACCAAGATAATTACAACTTGTCTACAGAGAACATTGGATTTCCACCAACCAAGAGAACAAGCTGGATTTAAAAGTGGTTTTAGTACAGTAGATCATATCCAGGTATTTAGAGAAGTTATAAAAAGGACAAATGAATATGAGTTGCCATTATGCTTTGGATATGTAGATTATGAAAAGGCATTTGATTCTATAAACATTTTTTGAGTGGTTAAAGCATTGGATCATCAAGGTATAGATCCAGGATATTGTTATATTTTAAAGAATATTTATAAAAATACAACAGCAACAATTAGATTATATAATGCTACTGGGAAAGTCAACATTGAGAAGGGTGTAAGATAGGGTGACTCTATATCTCCAAAACTTTTTACAGCAGTACTACAAAAAGTATTTTGTGGATTAAAATGGGAAGCTAAATGAGTGAAAGTAAATAGAGATTATTTAAGTCATTTAGATCATGCAGATGATGTAGTTGTTTTTGCAAATAATGCTTTAGAGCTGCAGGAAATGTTGCAGGAATTATCAGATGAAAGTTGGAAAGTAGGACTAAAGATAAATGTTAAAAAGACTAAAGTAATATTTAATGGATTTTCTCAAAAGTATGAAAATTAAGATTGATTATGCTGAGTTAGAAGAAATTAACAGTTACAAATACCTTGGTCAGATTATTAATACAGATGGAAACATAATGGATGAAATTAATCATAGAATTAAACTTAGTTGGAGTGCTTTTGGTAGAAATAACTTGATACTAAAAGAAAATATGTTTATTTTTTTTGAGAAGGAAAGTTTTTTATAAATGTGTTTTACTAATTCTTACTTATGGATCTGAGACTTGGACACTTAATAAAAGAGCAATGCAGAGACTTTAGACCACTCACAGAAGTATGGAGAGATGCATGTTTGGAGTAACAAGAAGAGATCAAAAATGCAATATATGGGTAAGAGAACAAACAGGTGCTACTGACCTCATTGAAAAAATTAAAAGACTGAAGTGGAGTTGGGCCAGACATATTGCTAGAAGAGATGATAATAGATGGACAACTGAAATCTTAAACTGAATTCCAAGAGATTGTAAAAGACCCAGAAAGAGACCACATGTGAGATGGATGGATGAAATAAGAAAGTGTGCAGTGGTGATGTGGAGAAGAAAAGCTAAAGATCAGAGAAGATAGATTGAACTTGGAGAGACTTTCATCCTGCAGTGGATTGATAATAGTTGATGACGATGATGAGTTAGATATATGGAAATGATGTTCTCCAGTATAGTACATTGTGGGCTGGAAAGTTAAGCCTAGCATGTTTGATAGTAAAAATAGACAGTGATATATATATATATATATATTAAAAGAAATAAAAGAAATAGTGCTAGTGTGAAGCAGTCAGGGTGGAGAGGGAAAACGAAAGTAGATGACAACCAATTAGACCAATAAAAGACTATAAAAGAAGGGGAAATGAGCATGATGGAGACTATCATGAGAAAATTATAAGAGTTAAATTAAAAAAAGGAATTCAGAAATTTAAAAGGGTTTCAGGAATTGGAATAGACAATAGGGATAGAAAGAGTAGTCATGGGGGAAGAGAGATAGCAATGTGATGAAAGAAGAAAGTATGTGTGAAAGTGAAGATAAGCTAAATAAAAAGGAAATAGAAGTAATAGATGAAAACCAGAATGAGGGTGAAGAACTGAAGACAAATAGTATAAAAATTACAGAAGGGCAAGATGTTGCAACAAAGTACCCTCAGGCTTCGATTAACTGTGACCAAGTTCTAAAGGTTTGGGTGTTTAGTAGTCAAATGGGAAAAGCTGCTGTAGAGCATTTGAAAAGCTTACAGTGATATTTTAGCATCAACCTGATGTCTAAAGTAAAAAAAGGAATGATCATAAGCAAAATAGCGATGAGAGCAACAGTAATAAGACAATGACAATGTTTGGGACCTAAATTGGAAACTAAAGATCTATAGAAAGAAAGACTACATAACAATACCAAAATGGTATAATGGTAGTGAAGAATGGCGACCTCTGTTTAGCTGACCTATGACCAGGGGAAAAGGATACATCCACCAATACAAAAGATGACCAATAAGAAAATACAATTATAGCAAAAAGAAAGAAAAAGGATAAGGAAAAATGTATTTAAAAATATATTCTGAAATTAATAATTATATAAGCAGGTGTATAAAGTCTATAGATAAAGAAATATGTTTTTTTTTGTTTGTGATGTCTTAAATTCAATATTCATAAATATAAATGTTCCAAGATCGATTCATAAGCTAATACTGTCACTGGTCAGGTCATCAATACCTGAAGGAAAGGAAAAATAATACCATTTAAAACATTGTTTTATATACTAACCTATATGCTGTTATAGATAGTTAAATATATTTAAAAAGTTTAAATAAAATATGAAATTTTATAAAGACATTCAATAATAAATATTAGAAGATAGACTGAAAACATTCAATTATTTATTTAATTATTTATCTATTTAAACATCGTATTGAAAGTCTATATTGCAACTAAACTGAAAAAAAAGAAGTAAGAAATAGAAATCTTTTGAATAAATTGGTAAACCTTCAGGTGCAAAACATGTAATAAATTTTAAATACACCTTGAGTAAAAAATATTCATAACTAATAATTTAGATTTGTAATTTAATGAGAGTGATAATTGTATTCATTTAGGAATAATTTTGAAATTATCAATTTTAAGTCAAAAAAATGTGTGTATATACGTGTGTGTGCGCGTTAATTTGTGATTGCAATTGCTACCATGTTATACCAATATTAGAATTTTTTCAAATTTTACAATATTCAACTTCATTTTCCAAGATTAGTCTGTGGAGCATAAATATGAAGTTGTACTGAAGTCAGCCATTTTTATTTATTTATTTATTTAATACTAATATTCGATGCCCAATTATTTGCAAATAAAAATAACCAGGTTATATTAATATTATTTATTCATTAATAATTTTTTGCTTATATTAATTTTTGGCATTTTCTCTGTATTGTTCTATACTTTAGTGATCCTGTATTTTTGCTTGAGTTTAAATTAGGATACAATAACCCAAAGAGTTTGTTTATTTAGCATATGAATTTGACAGCTTGACTATTAGAAAGATATCTTAAAGAAACTCATAGAGATTTCAACCAGAAACAGATTCACTACAGGTTTTATTTATTCTTTCAATTCTACCATGGAAGACATTAATCCAGCACTCATTAATGATGTGATTCATAGTTTATATTTGTCCACATTTACAAAGAAAGATCATTGGCTGATAAATTGTACTTATGAAATAGATGAGCGCAATGACCATAGGTGTCCTGTGACTGCTGATGAGACTCCAGTTATCTAAAACAAGCAATTTATTTAGAAACATGTAAGAATTTCTTTTTTGATGCCATAATTCTCAAAAAGATGTCTGTAGTGATAAATAGGTTTAAATTACTATCTGGAATGTTTCTATGATGTACCAAACAGTGATAACATTCAAATAGTGATATGTATAAGTTTTAATGCTAATGACAATACCAAATAATGATTCCTATAAGTTTTAATTAACAGTGACAATATGAAGTAGTGATACATATATGTTTTAATTAACAGTGATAACACCAAGTAGTGATATGTATAAGTTTTAACTAACAGTGACAACATGAAGTAGTGATACTTATATATTTTAATCAACAGCGACAATACCATATAGTGATATGCATAAGTTTTAATTATTAGTGACAACACCAATTAGTGATACGTATAAGTTTTAATTAACAGTGACAACACTCAAATAGTAATACATATAAGTTTTAATCAATAGCGACAACACTAAATAGTGACCCATATAAGTTTTAATTAACAGTGATAACACCAAATAATGATGGTATAGGTCTGAATTAACAGTGCCACCACTCAAATAGTGATATGTATACAATTTAATTGCCAACAACACTCAATTAGTGATATGTATAAGTTTTAATTAATAGTGACAACACCAAATAGTGATACATATAAGTTTTAATTAACAGCAACAACACCCAAATATTCATGCTTATAAGTTTTTATTAACAACATATCTGGAATTAATTGGTGTTTATTCTATTATTCAGTTAGTTTTTATTCACATTGAGTGATTGCAGTTATTAAAATTGGTACATCAATGGGCAGTCATATTTACTTGTTTTCAGATTATTACCTACATATTCCATCGGAATATAAATCATTTCACAGAACAAGCAAGTTTAAATACATTATTAAGATAATTCAAAAGCTGGATTTCTAAAACAGTCATAAAAATAAATTTGAAAATAACACCTGCTATTTTGTTACACCAATACCAATATATCTTGTCATTAATACAAAATTTGAGTGTTATTTGCAAGTTCATTCAAAATATTTTTAAGAATTAAACTTGTTAATTATCTTAGTAATGTAGTCAGGATTTTTTGTTCCAGAATTTGGTTTAAATTTTTGGTGTTGTATATTTGATAAGCCATAAAATTATTTACTTGCTCAGTAAAATCAATCCTTAAACAATATCAATAGCAATCAACAATCTCAATATGTTGTCAAGGCAACCACCTTTAACAATAAATATAGATTCTTTACATATGGTTGAAGATGTTTATATAAACACTAAAGATGGCAACTTAATTAAGGACAATAAGATTATTAATTCAAAGGAGCTTAAATAAACCTCATTAAACAGGCAAATATAACCTGTATTAAAAGCAGATTAACAAAATAGTCAATTATAACAATCAAAATTTCACTGAAACTGTGTATTACTTAAATAATAAAACTAATGCTGCTCAAGACTAGATAGGTTTGTAAATGTAAACACATGAAAACAGCAGCACTTAATCAATACCCACATCAATATACAATGAATATTCTCGATCTGTTGTCAAGACAACCTCCTTTCAATAAAAAAGAGAGATAGCCAGTTTTTTTCTATGGTTCATTTCTAAACAGCAATTAATAAATAAGTGAATGGACTGATTCTTTGAAGGTCATTGGAGAATTAAATAGCTTAACTATATCCTATTCTCATTTTTTTAACACAAATCTTTGAAAGTATGTATTTATTTGTAAACTAAAAATGTATATTCTATGATGATACAAATAATTTTATTCTATTATTTATATGTAATTGTTTCAAACCTTCAAGTATATATGGTTGGAAAAGTAAGCTAGTAATTTAAGTACCTTTCATCTTTCATTTACCTCTGAAATGACAAAGACTACATACATTAAATGTTATTCAAGAGTAAGGATGTAACACAATTAAAGTATCACATCAATTCATCACATGATTCTAGCTTGCATATCACCATTTTAGCAGGACACCTCCTTTCACTACAACTCTGACACCTAATGTAAGCATGAGTAACTAGTAAATGCCACAAGATATGGATTTATACAGTCTGGAATCTTTTACTAAAATCTGCATTAATATTATAGTTATGCAAAAATACAGTATTCTGCTGGAATTTAGAGGCATGTTATATTTGATGGGATTTATACAAATCTTGATCACAAGGAAGAAATATTTATAGGTATTAGAAAACAAAAAATACTATAATTAATAGAGATACTGAACTAGTTCAGATCCATATGCATATACAGGCAAGTTAGCTTCGATTAAAAACAATTGTTTTAAATTTGTGACCATAGTTAATAGTAAAACAGAAAAGTAAATGATGCCTATTAGAAGAAAGGCGCTTTAGATCTTAAAGGTTCAGTTGCACTGTTTCAAGATCCAAAGCTCTTTAATGATAAAAGTCATAAGCTAAAAAACTAGTTTGGGAATACTGGATAGGATAACACAATATGGATTTCTTAAACACTTATTAAACTGGTTTCTATTAGTTTCAAAATCGTATAGTAGAATGGCTGTGGTAAAAGAAAAAAGAATATGCTGCTAAAAAAATATAAGAATTTCAATATATTTTTTGTATAATACTCCATGCAGGTTAGCAAAGACAATTCATCCTTCAAAATTTTTCATAAAGTAAAATTTCATATATGAAATAAATAATTATAATGAATTCCTATGGATAAAAATAATTTGTTACTTTAATTTTCAAAATATTAAAGAAAAATTAATTAAAAAAATAAAACTTAAATTGAAAAAAATATTAATTAATAAATAAACATTTTATTTAACATATTCATCACATGACTACCACTTCTTATGCTTTCTTATAACTGTTTTAAAACAGGCAAAAACTCACTATACATATTGCCACACACAGCAAGTTAGAGTAATCAATTAATGCCAGTAATCTAGGTGCAGTGCTCTCAGATCTAAGGCCTCTCACTGACAAAGGCCACAAGCCAGAAACTAGTCTGGGGATGTTGGATGAGTAGGCACTAGATGGGAATTTTATGAACAAGCCTTCTGGGATCCATTGATTACTCTATCTTGCTATGTGTGGCAATATGTATAGTGAGTTTTGCCTGTTTATTTAACATATTATTTTATTGAAAAAAAATACTAACGTGGGTTAAATATACTATTTAAAAACATTTTAATAGCTATAATTTTAAAGGAAAATATATATATAACTTTTCCATTACTAATCTGCTATTTTGCTTACGTAGCTGCAGAGTGATATTTTCTAAATTATTATTTCCTGCATTAACCATATTATTTTTCCCTAAAATTCTGACGGATTTCTTTGTTCTTACTAGATTTAAGCTTTCAATTTTCATTTTGATATTAAACCATTATTATAAATAAAAATATAATAAATTTGACCTCATTCAATAGATATTTTTGTTTAGAAATTAAATAAATTTTTAAAAATCATATTCGATTTTGGAAATTATTTTAAAAATTATATTTTAGTCAAAAAATGCCGTCATGACATCAAATTTCAGATGGAGCAGATTCAATTTGCAAAATGAACAAAATCTTCTTTGTTTGATGTTTGTTTTAAAATCTAAAGAAATTATTTTTAATAGGTATTAAATCAATCAATTTATGCTATCACTAAATATAACAATCAGTGTGACCATAATTTCTACAATAACAATATTCAGAAAAAAATATATTTTATATTTAAACATAGAACATTTCTGCCAAAAAATAAATATGTAATAATATTTATTTTTTATTTTTAATAATTATTATACAATTACAATACAAATATAATCATAAACTTTTCAAAAAATCAAGTTAATAAACCATTGTAATATTTTTTCGACAATCATAATATTTTTTCAAAGTAATCTTGCAAAGTTTGAGAATCAAAATATACAATAGTTGCCTATCATCACCAGAATTTGATATTTTTTGATGGATTGTCTATTTAATTTTCCTGCCATCTTTTGAATTTTTTTGTATTTAAAATATTAGAAAATAAATATACTTGACTTTTAAAGCTGTAAAAAAAGAGTTTCACAAAATTTTCAGCAGGAAAAAGAAAATACAAATTTAATATCTAGAAATCTCAAATGCAGGTTGACTGTCTGGATAAAAACAGTTAAAATCAAGCATAAAAAACTAACCACAATGTATATTAATCAAATAACACTGTTTACACTTTAAGATTAATTTTTCATGGATATTATATTCAATTATTAACATTTTTTATTTGTGTAATTTCTAACAAATAAAACTCTAAATATTTTGCACAACACTGCTATTTTTTTTTCAAATTGTTAATTTTTTAAGTTTATATAAATATAGTGAAAAATGATGAAAATAAAGTACAATTGAGTGCTTGAGTTTAAAAATGTGTGTAAATGATTAACTTTTATAAATAGTCAAAATAAAAGTCATAGATCATTTCATAGATCACATGACCCTATCTCTTAAGCTTGTAAGTTATAAACAGTGAGGATTGCCAATTCCTCTACAAGCTTTATGATAAATGCTTAGCCAGAGCCAGCACTTAAAATATCTCTGTCAGGAACCCCTCCCCAAACCCCTGACCAGGAACCCCTCCCCAAACCCCTGACCATGGTCAGGGGTTTGGGGAGGGGTTCCTGACAGAGATATTTTAAGTGCTGGCTCTGGCTAAGCATTTATCATAAAGCTTGTAGAGGAATTGGCAATCCTCACTGTTTTTAACTTTTATACTTTTGTTTTGCTGATCTATGTTTACAATAAAATTGGCTATCACATTAAATGTCATAAACAAATTATGAAATTGATTTAAAATTGAGAAATGGTATTTTAACTTATCTTGAGTAATTATTGGTCACAGAAAGTTTATTATTAGCTGCATAGTACATGAAATCATTTTTTTTTCAAAATAATTATCTTAGGAATTTTGATCTATAAAATGGATTAAATGAATATAGATTAGCTAATATACATAAGTTAGAACTAAATATTAATACACATTGTTGTTATACATGATCAAAGTATGTTGGGCAGCACTAGTATTAAAACACTAAACATCATATGATCACCGTTTTTTACACTTACACAAATTGCTTAAACAGAGGCAAAACTCTCTATACAGTAGCACCACTCAGTTAAAGGCCAGGGGAATCAATGGATGCAAGGTTTGCACATTAAAACCTCACTTCTACTGAGTGATGCTACTATATAGAGAGTTTTGCTCTGTTTAAACAATAGCTTGCATAAGCAAAAAGAATGGTGATCATGTGATGTTTAGTGGTTTAATACCAATCCTGACCAATAGCATTATGGTGACTACAGTTATTAAAGAAACAAAAACACCAAAAAGTACTGATGCTGAACTGAGTTTAGATATATACAACTAGAGAAGCTAATGAACATGAATTGAAAACATTATTGTGCTTTCACTTTGGGATCAAAGCTTTATAGTTAGCTAATAAAATAAAATATGGCTGCTGGATGGATGCATTAGATCCTAAGATCTAGGTGCAGTGTTCTCATATCCAAACCTCTTCACTGATAGAAGTCAGAAGCTAAAAACTAGTCTGGGAATATTGGATGAGTAGGCACTAAATGGGGATTTTATGCACAAAAATTCTTATATCCATTGATTACTCTTGCTTGCACTGATTGGCAGTATGGTACGGAGAGTTTTGCCTCTGTTCAAGCTATGTTGCTTATAGTTTTGAATAAAACCACAATTTTTTGACTTTGTAATCAATAAAGATAAATATCTTCTTTATTCTGGATATATCACAAATGAAAGTGTTGTATGTTTTGTAAAGTTTCTGAATGCAAATTAAATAAAGTGCATTAATCATGTTTTAATCTTTTAACCAAAATAATATTATATACTATCTAGCAAATAATTCCACAATGCACTTTTAGTGTGACTGTCACCATTTTATGATCAGAAGATGTAGCTTTGATGAAATCACTATCCTGTGACATCATCAATCTCATAAAATAACCACCATTTCAGACCACCATCTTGAAAAAATGGCCGCTGTTTTTTTTTTAAATGTTTTTAATTTTTTTTAAAGATTGTAATAGCAAATAGTCGATTGTAAATCAAAATAAATGGTAAAAATTGATGATGATAACTAAATTGAATACTTGCATAAAAGTTTATTGCTAATCAAGATAAAGGTATACTTTCGTTTCACTGTAATACACATAATAAAAATTAGAGACATAACATTATTTCTGTTTCTTATGTGAAATATATTTTTGATTGGTATATATTTATTCGTGTCGCAAATTTTTCCGAGTATAAAACTTTTGAAATAATCTGCTTACATAATAAACACAGACATTCATACATATAACTTCATAGAGGCTATTTTCCAAAAAATAGATTTTGAATTTCATTATTAATTGACAGTCATTTAAACTATTATGAAAACCAACCAAGCACAAATACACCCAACGCTCCTATAGATAATCTATTCCATTATAGTTTTTCGAATAATTGAAAAGCAATAAAAGAATTGCACTGAAAGATAAACAAAAATCATAATAACCTGTAAATTATAAAAAAGAAAAAGTTTTCTAGTAAAAACTCAATACATTTTACTTATTTCTTAATATTTTGCATTTGTTTGTAAAATATAAAATTAGGATATATAAATATTTAAAAAAAATAGCTAGTCAAAAAAAAATCCGTTGTTGAAAAAAAAAAATTATTTGGAAGATATATTTGCCTTTGTAAATGACTTGGCTAAAAGAAAATTAAATTTTATTGATTAATTCAAATTTAAACTATGCATATTGCATAAATTCTTTAGAAATTTCAACAAGAGAGCACATTAAAATGCGCTTATGTATGCAGAATATATATTCTAAAGTTAAATCAGAAAAGTGAAAATGCCAATTAATTTTACTGATAGATATTTTTCAAATTAATGATTAATTTGTAAATATCACATGATCACCATCTCTATACTAGCACATAATTGTTGTAAACAAAGGCAAAACTCTCTATACAGTAGTGCCACCCTGTGCCAAACAGAGTAATCAATGGATGCCAGAAGGCTTGTACATTGCCAAACAGAGTAATCAATGGATGCCAGAAGGCTTGTGTATTATGCACAAGCCTTCTGGCATCCATTGATTACTCTGTTTGGCACAGGGTGACACTACTGTATGGGGAGTTTTGCCTTTGTTTAGTTTCAAATATTTGTCTAATTATCATGAGCAATACAAAACAAACAACAACTTTATTCCAAGCAATTGTCTAGGAGATCATGTGATAGCAGCCATATTGGGCATAGTAATTCCATTAATTGACCAACCCATTTTTCTTTTCCATCCACAGCTGGAATTTGATTGTGGTAACCTAAATTACTGAGTTAACTATTCTTATTACAAAGCAGTTCTGTGTAATTTGGTGCACTGATAGATGTTTCTGGAGTTCAAGGTCTGTGGATTGCAGCCCATCTTGGTCACTGCCGATGCTTGAACTTGTTACAAACTCCAGAATTATAAGCTATTCAATTACTATACTCTGTTTGAGTACCCATCATGCTTTGGTGCAGTTCAGAATCTGGAGGTTAAAATTCTGGATTATAGCCCAGCCCTGTCACTTCTGATGCCTGCGATACTTACCGTTCAATTACTGCATTCCTTCCAAGTTTCCAACATGCTTTGGTGTAGTGGAATACTCTGCAGCTCATGGTTTATGGATCACAGTCCATCTCTATCACTGCTGATGAACACCTGAATACTCAGCTATTCAATTTCTATATTTTTTGAGTTCCCAGAATTCTTTGTTGATGTGATAGAGTGGCAGACCAGGTTCATGGGTTGCTGCTCAGCTCTGTCACTTCTAATGCTTCAGCATCTTATGAACACATGAATAATAAATCATTGAATTATTGTAATCTTTCTGAATTCCCAGTGTGCTTTGCTGCAGTATTAGAGTGGCTGAATGACAGCCTAGTTCTGCATCTTTCAAATTTCTTCTTATAAACTTCTAAACAATTAACCATTTGATAATGTCATTATCCATGTTTCTAAAATTTATGTTCATATAATGATACCATAACTCAATCTGTCTTTTATTTCTTTATTTTTTTGTAATTCAATAGATAGGGAAGGTTCACTATGCAGGAAGGATTATAAAATTATAACTCTTTTACAGATTTACAGCTTAGCCACTGCTATAACTGGCTTGGCCAAAAGCAGTGCTAAGACGTAAATCTATAGAGAAGTTATACTTTTATAATCTTTCCTGCATATTGGATATTCCCTATCTATTGAATATAATGATGTACTATTTATTGATCTTAATTTGGTTCATCTAGTGTACTGTTAAAGTATCCAAATCCAGAGCATAAGGTCTTCATACTGACTTCTATTAAGGTACTTCTGTGTACTCAAAATCTTTCTGCATTTCCAAGCAATAACTCCATTTGAGTAACATATACAACTATATTTAAAATGTATTGCTGACCAATCAAATTCTAAAGATTCTCCACAGACTAAAATCAGAATTCAAAACCAAATGACAAACTGGTTATACTATGAATAATACATGACTAAATTATTATTCCAATTGTAAACCATCTTTGCAATTATTACTCAAGCAGAAACATATTACAAGAATGTGATTTACCTTGCAATAATGTGGATTAATTATAATCTTAACATGTTCCATCAGAATAGTAGTAATACTATACAGTGTTTGCTGTTTTAGGAGTTATGATGGTATTTCAATTACTATACTTCTGAGCCTATCTATAGTCTTACATTACCATAAGCAGATTTTTACCACAGTTATCATTTTAAATTTATTATTTGAAAAATAAACCTGATTTTGATAAAGCTAAAATTCATATATATTTCTTACAATAACTCCCCTCATATACACTTGAATGCAATTTTTTTTAATATAATTTCTTTATTTTTCTGACAGTTTCGACTGTCCTGCAGACTTCTTCAGAGCTACAATATTGAATGATATAAACATATAACAATTACTTCATATATATTAAAATTTGCATTAAAATGTATATGAGGGGCTGAATATATGAAAAAATGCAAAGAATGTAAAGAATAAGAATATAATGCTAAAATATTTGCTAAGTTGGAAAAGTATGATTTGAGAACCATGTAGGAGTTGACTGAAACATTAAAAAGACCAACTAGTTTAAATAAAGCTGATGAAGCATAATGTAGTCCAGCCTTGTGCCGACCACTTATTTTATCTCTTTCTTCTAATATAAATTTGAAATCAATTAGTGGTAAAACTGAAGAAAATTAACATTTTATTAATCCACATATTCTGAATGTTCAACTCTTTCACCCTCGACCTCATCTTTACCTCACACTCAATCAACCTCGAATCCTTCTCCCATATATATGGAACATGCACAAGAATTTATACACAATTTTCATGATAATTTTAGCTTATGCTATCATACCCCCCCCCAACTTTAGTAGAATAGTTAACAACAATAAAGATCATTTACCCCCAATACACATACAACAGGTAGTATATAATATAGCATGTCCTTATAATGATTGCCTCACATCATATTATGGGGAGATAAAGGCAACTTTACACACAAGGTTCTCACAACACACATATGCTTATAATAAAGCACAAATAAACCCCACGCAACCTCTATTTTTACATAGCATAGCAACTCCACAGGCCACCCCTGCATTCCAGACAACACTAGAGTCATAAGCAGGGAGTGCCATGACTCAAAGAGAAAAGATCAAAGAAGCCTAGTTTATTGAACTTGGACTGTAATTTAATGAATAAAAGAGATATGTGTTATGCAATATCCAAAACATGGAAACATAATTTGCATACACTTTGCATTTTCATAGCAACAGTCTTATTTCACAATTCACTTAGCACACAGCTTTGATAATGAAGGTATTCATTCAAAAGTACTTAGCAAAATAAACTCAATATCCATTGATGTATTTATTTGTTTACTTTACGTACTCATAATTTTATTTGTGTGAAATATATATCACATATATATTACTCATTACAAACACAGACACAAAGCGATTATTTATTAAATACTACTTAGAGAACAAATGTTTTTTCTTTGAAAACTTAATCTTGACAATGGTGAATGCTATTTCATCAAAACATTGGGAAGTAATACAAAATAATATATAATTTAACCCCAAAACTACTTTACATATCATAAAACTTTTCTAACATTAGAATATTGTGTGGATAAATTCTGATGGATCTGTTTGAAGCATGTTAAATTTTTGGATATTCAATTAAATATTACTATCAGAAATATTACTTTGTTTATTATGTTGGTTTTATTATACATTGCATACAACTTTCCTTACATTAGTATATTCTGATCATATGGGGGTTTATTTAGAGCATATTAAATTTCTGGATACTAAATGAAATATTCTTTTGAGAAATATTACTAGCACCCTTAAATTTACTCCTTCATTTCATTCTCTCACATAATTTCTCCACTAAATATCAGAAAAGAGAATGTCTCACAGAAAATATATAAAAAACTGTAAAGCAGAATAGACTTGTCTGTAACTCAAGATATTGTTTTACTATCTAAAACTCTCCCAAATCCAATTCTTCTTTTTGATGGCTCAACCAAAAATCTGAAAATGAAGTATTATGGCATAAAAAATAGAATTTTTATGAGATTTTTAACAAATTTCTTTTTTTAGATTTAACAATAAATTCAGTTGGATTTAATCTTTCTAGACACTATTGGAGAATCATTTATAGATTCAAAATAACTCATCTTGTGCTCATTTGCTTCATAAAGAAAATTGAACAGCCAATGATCTACATAGAAGATAAACACAAATCATGAATCACATTGTTAATAATTATCAAATTCATAGCTATGGTGGCATTATTGTAGAACTTGAATAAAGCTGTAGTGAATCTAAATCCATGTCAGGATCTCTGAAGATTCTTTTATGATATTTGATTTATAGTTAAAAATTGTTTTTTTTTAAAAACTTTCACAGCTAAATGAATAATAATAAACAGTCATTCTATGGACAATTTTAATTCCACAAAAGAAAAAAAAGATCCAGAGAAGAGTTGGGAAACACTTTTGAACCAGAGCACCATTTTGACAAAAAGTAGAAAAATTAAAATTTAGGAAGCCACAACTTAAAATCAATTTCATTTATTATTTATAAATTTAATAACATTAACTAAGTATTAGTTTTAACAAGGCTGTAAACCTTAGCAATGAGCGTCTGAAAAAATCATCACTAGGGACCTCTGTAGGTCTTTAAAACACATGCTTACGCTATGAAGCATGTGTTTTAAAGACCTACAGAGGTCCCTAGTGACGATTTTTTCAGACGCTCATTGCTAAGGTTTACAGCCTTGTTAAAACTATTACTGAAATAATAGTGAGCGTTTAATAAAAATTTATAATTAACTAAGTATATAAAATCAAGTTGTAGATCACATGATCTAACTTGATAAGCTTGTAGAACAAACTAAAATAGTGAGTGTGCTAAACAAGTTGCATTTATTAATAAAGTGTTTAGGGCTATTAGCATGCTTATTATTTTATTTTGTAATACAAGTTTATCAAGTTAGATCATGTGATGTATGACTAGATTTTATTTACTATTATAGTTTTGCTTTTGTGTCTTAAGTGATGTTATATTACTAAAGCTATTAATATATGGTCTAACTGAAAATTATTTAGACTCATACAGCTATATGAGTTAGATTAGCTGGATTTGAAGACATATACTTAATAGTTAAGTATCAGGTAAGTGCTGGTTTTGAATTGGTATTTTAGATCTAGTGTCTGAATATCCTAATATGGCCGATGAGAGCCATAGTTTGAAACCAGTTTGGAAATGAGAATAATTCTAGATAGAGATTTTACATACTTTTTCTCTTGTGAGATTTATCAATAAAGCTTATTTAGAGCTATTAGCAAACTCATTATTTTATTCATTAACTAAATTTATGCATATCCAAACAATTCTTACGCTTGTTGTAATAATAATTTTGTAGGTGAAACAAAAAAAAAAAATCCTGTAAATTTTACTTTTAATTAGATTTTTTTTCTAGATTTTTAGAGAATACAACAAATTTCCATTATAAAATTTATCAGTGGAAAAAATCATTTATATAAATATGAAGATACAATGTTAATATTCAAATTTACTGACTTTTGAGCTTTTAGGTTTTTAACCAACTTGTTCAAATTTGGAGTATATTTTGAGCATTTTAATAATAATAAGGTCTTCAGACTTGAATCTGTCAGTCTGCTCCTGTATTTACTTTTTACATATTTATTGAAGAAAACAATGCATGGGACACAAATTTAAATATAAACTAATACCAGTCATCGCAATAATTTATACCCATTTGTATTAATTACAATAAAATTAATACAATTAATAACAATTTATATATTAGTATGCATAAATAAAATATTTTATAATATATTTAATTTTTAATAAAATTTATATATATATATATATATATATATATATATATCCAAATAAGAGAGGCACACTTTTTCAACTAAAGAGACTCATCTGGCTCAGGAACAACTGTTGCAGATCCCTGCTCTAGAAATAATTTTATGGTGATTATATAAACCAATCTGTAAACCATAAATATGTCCATATATAGAAGTGCTGGCCCATTAATATATATATATATATATATATATATATATATATATATATATATATATATATATAATGGATTATGTCCTGTACATGAGGGGTCAGAGTGACTTATGGTCAACCTGGATGTGGTGAGAATGTTGGCACCAGTGTGAGCTTTGTGCATTCCATCATCAGATTTTCAATAGGATGGATGGCTTAAAAGTTGGAGGGTGGAGTGGATTGAAGCCTGCCCATTGAAATATGAAGATTGGCTATCTTAATATAAATCTAAGCATGTATTGTATATATGTGTAGAGTTGATAATCTGGACCAACTAACGAGTGTTGGTTTAGCACGAAATACGTTTATTGGTGATTATTTATCTTTTAGATATATATGTGGTCAAGTGTATCAGTGGTATGAGATAGTGTAGAGAGTTGAGGGTCATGTGAAAATCTGAACTGAAAATACCCTATATATTACATTGTTTGTACAGGTATATACATAACCTGTATGTTAGATATTATATACTTGATATGTTTTACGATGTTGACATTTTAATTTTTTCAACAGAAAATTTTTCTTTCTGAAATTCGTCAACACCATGTCTTAATCATAACTCTCTAATGTATATACTCTCTGCTATATCTTCCCATGGAAATAATTGACCTTGCACTTCTTTTAAATGGCTTTGAGATAATCCTTATATCATAGATGAGGTCTACCTCTTCCACAAAAACCATCCTCAAATTCATCATAAAACCCTTTTCATTACAAAGCATACTTTATTTACAGTGCCAAGATACATAATTGTGAACAAGGCATTATTTCAAACAGATGGTTACAAGCATTGTCTACCATGTGTCTTCAGGGATACAGTACAAAGATCCATGGGAACATTATTGTTACAAGGTCATAAATTGAAAAAGCAAACCTATATTAATTAACATTTAGATAATAGCAAATAGTAGCTGATAAACATAGTTGAAAACCTAAAATTACATACATGTAACCAATATAATTTGGATACCACTACAAAGATCAAAGGGTATAAATCACCCCTATGGACTAGGGACATTTCAACATAATATAAACAATATAATTTGGATATCACTACAAAGCAGTCCAAGGGTATAAATCACCCCTATGGACTAGGGACATATTGATATAATAACTTGAGTCCATGATCAGGTCACAGAGTTTACAGTAAAGCCTGATCAGGAACTCAAAGCTCCATGATTACATTCCATAAAAATACAACCAAGATTTTATATATAGATCATTATCATTATGTTATAAGTTGAGAAACCTTTTTTTAAGATGTTTAGCTTTGTTCATACATTTTAAATGTCTAATTCAAGGAAAATGTGATTTTACAAGCAAGTTGAAGAAGGTATTTATTGGTTTTATGATCTTGTCATTCTATTTTTAAAATTGTACAGAGCATATTTAAATTAAACTTCTCACATGCTTCTCTACTGCGCCGATAGAGCAGACACTTTTGCCTAATTATTGTAGGGAGCTAAGTAAATACATTCGTCATTGTTATAAATATTAGTTAAAAATGTAGATCACCAGCGTTAAAATAATCACCTACAGATTAGAATACAACTTCCGATTTTAAATAATTTTGCAGTTTATACTTTATACTAGACATGTTAATTTTACAAAAAAAAAAATAGTATTTTAAAAATAAGGAAAAAATACACATATATACGTATTTTTATTGAATAAAAAATAGCTCAAAATGAAATACTTTAAAGATTTTTTTTTTAAAAGTCTCATCTGACTGCATTACACAGGTAAGCAATATATGACAAAAAATGAGTGAATTTGTGCGAACATATGTGAATCTAGTTTTAACTGCGCGTGTTCAAGTATTCTAAACGTCTTTCTATATAAAAAAAAATCCTTTAAGAAGTAATGTTTAACCCTCTTTCGTTATTTAGTAATAGCAACTTTCCAAGCATTTATTCCATGTACTCATTATTTTTCGGTTGTCTTCTCTATCAGAGTTCCATTTTAAAAAAAAAGTAATCAATCGAGGGTTAACTTATAGGATAAACATAATAAAATAGGATATCTCTATTAGCATAATATCCAAATAATGTTTTTTGCTTATAAGGATTAATAATTTAGCAAATAAATAAATGCATATGATGAAGTCTTTCATGAAAAAAGAAAACAATAAATATTAGAAAAGAAAGATAGAAAACGTTTCTTTGAAAATTCATATTTAATGTCCAAGACCTCACAACTGAACCAATTCTATAATAATTTAGCACTAATGGCAGTTCATAAGAAGTTTTTACGCTGGAAATGCCAAATCTGAGATTGATCTAAAATCAGACAACTCCATTCCTGCACCAAACCGCACAGGGAAAATAGATAAACAGATAGATAGATAAATAGTTAGTGAGTTAAGCAGATAGATAGAATGAATGAGTAGAGATGATGAATGGATGGATGGATATATAGATAGATAGATAGGTTACAAATGGATAGTGAATATATGGATAAATTGATGAATAGATGTAGATGGACAGATAGATAAAGGTTGGAAGAACAGATTGGTAGGATGAATGAATAGATAATTAGATAGACAAATACAAAGAGAAACAAACATATAGATAGATGGGCGTATGAATGAATAGATAGATATACTTAGGTTATTAGAAAATCAAACTTTTATTAATTGTTTGACAAACATGCTTTAATTATTGTTTTTCTGCTGTTTTCCACTTTCATTTCAATTCAAAAGTGTGAAACTTTTTTTTTACCTTTGCTACAACATGAGGTCAAATGTTTATACTAACCCTTGGCATTTCCCCCCCTTTACTTCAGGCCGTGAGAACACCTGTGAAACAACCATATTTTTTTCAGATAATATAAACAATGTAAAATATTTTTTACTAATTGTTTTTCCAAGTAAGCTCTTATACTAACTTTTGGTAAAATTTAAAATTTATTTTTAATTTTTTATTTGTTAATTGTAAATTAATTTTAATTTCAGTATTTCGTAAACTGTAAATGTTTTTTCTCATGCATTATGCCGTCACAGATTTATTCATCCTTATATTAATTTAATTAGGTATTCTGCCAACAAACTTTGGATAAAATTTGAAATTTACTTTTTTATCAGAAAATGTTCAGAATATTTTTTGATAAAATATTTAAAATTATTTTTATTTTTTTTTACTTGTTAATTATAAAAATGTTTTTTTTTTTAACTTTTGATAAAGTTTGAAATTAATTTTTTTATTGGGCAAAATATCCGGAACAGTATTACAGGGACTTTTTATAAAATATCTAAAAATGTCTATCACTTACATATGTGATGTGATGGATTTTGGCTTATGTGATGTGATGTGATGTGATGTACTGTGGCTTCTTCTTAAACGAAGTCAAGAATATCTCAGCAATTATACCCAGGTAAACCTGTTAGTCACTTAATTTTTAGCAGTGGTTTGGTGGCTCTCCCTGGTGTCAAAAATGTTCTAGAACATTTGTTAAATTGATATTCAAATTTCCTTATTTCATTCATCCATCTCACATGATGTCTGTTTATAGGTCTTTTAAAAATTTTTGGGATCCATTATGCTTGTCTATTATCATCTATTCTTGCATTATATTTAGTTAAGCTTTATTTCTAACTCTTTATTCTTCCAATATTATCAATGATATCTATTTCTTCTCATATCCAAGTATTTTGTTTTCACTCCACTAGCATACATCTTTTCATACTTCATCGGGCAGTCTAAAGTCTCTGAATTGTTCTCCAGTTTAATGCATATCTCACTTCCAAGAGTAAGATTTAGGGAAATATATTTAATTGTAAAGCAGAAGTAACTACCCCCCCCTCCATGGAGTTACGCCATGTCAAAAATCAATAAAAGATAGAATGATACCATTCTACCTTTGAGCCCGGTTATTATATAAGCTTAGTTTTTGACTTGTTTTTTTAAATTATACACTGAATTTTGTCTATTGTTTTAATTTATGGTGATCGTAGAACATTTAGTCTGCACATAAATTAAAACAGTAGACAAAATTCATCATATAATTTAAAAACCAAGTTTAAAACTACAAATCATATAACAACAGAGACCAAAGATAAAATGATATCATTATATTTTAGATTGTTTTTTGATGTTACTAACTCCAAGGGAGGTAGTGACTTCTGCTTTTCAATTACTGATATTTAGAAGTTATCATTATTTATTTATTATTAAAATTATCAATAAAGCAAGTGATATATAATGTGACATTGCTTTTATGAGCTTGTATTTACAAAAATGAAATACATAGAGCATATCAATAGCTCAAACAAGCTCTTAATTTACTTTAATTGGTCTGGGGATAAGAGTATTTCGGATAGAGATTTTAAATATTTTCTCTTACCATACTTATCAATTAAGAGCTTGATATGCTCTCTGTATTTATTATTAAAACATATTTATTAAAAAAAAACTTTTTGAGCATATATGCATATTGCCTTTTAATATTAAATTATTTATATCCAAATCACTCCAGTCAAGTTTAGTTTTATTATTAAATGTATCCATTCTGTTACCATCCAAAATAATAATGAGGTTGTTTACTTCTAATTTGTGAATATCAATCTATTTTATTTCTTCTGAGAAAATCTGTTGAATATTACTTTAGGTTTTTAATATTTATCTTTAGCCCTATGTTCCTTACTTTCATTTGAAAATTCTTGTCACATATCCCCAAGTTCAGATATATTACTTCCAATAGCTCCCCTCATATACACTTTAATGCAAAATTTCTTAATATAATTTCTTAATTTTCCTGACAGTTTTGACTGTCCTGCAGTCTTCATCACAGAATTTTTAAGCTTCTTTACTTAAGATAAAGAATTATATTAAAAATATTTGCATTAAAGTGTACTTGAGAGGAGTTATTGAAAGCAATATATATGAATATATGAAGAAATGCAAAGAAAGTAAAGGAGATGAATAAGAATATATTTCCCTAAGTTCTGAAATATCATTTAAAAAAAAACAGCCACATCATTTGTAAAGTTTATATGACTTAAATAACCTCTATTTATTTTGCTGTCTTATCTTTCCACTTTAATCAACAAAATAGTTATTGTAATAGTGCTGTAAAAAGTTTTTGGAGATATATAATTGCTATATCTTACATGTTTATCAATGTTAATCTTATTAAAATCTAACCTATATAGCTTTTAACCGTTTTTTTATCTAAATGGTCAAGCCTCATTTGAGATTTCTAGAAATTAAATTTGCATTTTTCTTTGCCTGGTGAACATTTTGCGAAACTTTTTTTTACAGCTTTAAAATTCATGTATATTTATTTTTTAATACATTAAATACAAAAAAAAAAATCAAAAGATGGTGGAAAAATGAAATAGGCAGTCCATCAAAGCATCTCAAGCTCTAGGTTAATGAGTACCCATTACATATTTCATGATCTTAAACCTTGCGAGATTACTTTAAGAAAATATTACGATGATCGAGAAAATATTATGATGATCTAAAAACTTGATTTTTTGGAAAGTTTATGATTATATTTGTATCATAATTGTGGAATAATTATTAGAAATCAAAAGTAAATATTATTACACATTTATTTTTTACATAAAAGTTTTATTTTTAAATATAAAAGAATTTTTTTCTTAATATTGTTAATATAGAGATTACCATTGCAGGAAACAGCTGTCTAGAAATGAGGTCACTCACCTGATTGCTATAATATCTAGTGACATTGTACAAATTACAAAAAATATATACATTTAAAGCATAAATTGATAGATTTAGAAGTTATTAAAAATAATTTGTTTCAGATTTTTAAAACAAACATCAAAAAAATAAGATTTTGTTCATTTTTTAAATTGAATCATCTCTATGTGAAATTTGATGACATGACAACATTTTGTTTTGACTAAAATATAATTTTTAAAATAATTCCAAAAATCAAATATGATTTTTTTAAAATTTATTTAATTTCTAAACAAAAATATCTAGCAGATGAAATCAAATTTATTACATTCTGATAAATAATAATGGTTTAATATCAAAATGAAAGTTGAAAGCTTACATCTAGTAAGAACAAAGAAATCTATCAGAATATTAGAGGAAAATAAGATGGTTAATGTTTATATATATATAATCTTAAGTGAAATAAAAATAGAAGCAAATAACACAGCTAAAAATTCTGGATGTAAATCTGTTAATAACGTACTAAAATTTCTCCTATCTGACCACCCTTATAAAAATAATAAATGATAGTTAAAAATCTTGCAGAAACAGAGCCTCAGTAGTAAAAAATATAATATTCTGAAAAAGCATTAGCAATTATTTATTTTACAATAAACTTGCTGTGGACAAATTAAGTATATTTAAACAATGAAAAAATAAAGTTGCATTTTATGAAATAGTAATACAAACTTATTTAACGTAAAAAATAATAGAACATAATTTTGCACATCATTTTATAGTTTTTATTAAATATATTTTTTTTTAAATTTGTTTAAGAGTCTTCATGTAGATAATGGAATAACTATTTTATATACTGTGTTAGATCGTAGTTGAAAACTGGGAAAATTTTAAGATATTTAATTCTTTCAGCATTTTTTTTTGTCTTTTGAAGACAATAATTTGAAAAAAATTATAATAGATTCATTGTTATTTCACTATTTCAATCTTTTTCTTTTTTGGCAATCAATAATCTGCTTTTAGAAATAGAACTTCTATTCTATAAAGTTTTGCAAAAAATACTGAGTGACAGTTTTATGTATTGCATTAAATTGGAGGGGGGGGGATTTTAAATTCTATATCTATTTTATGTATCATTCTAATTTTATCCAACTTTATTGTAAAACTTCTGGAATTTCAAAAACATCTATTACATGGAAAAAAGTGTTAGAAATATTTTTCTATAAATCCTTCTAAAAAGATGTGAGCAAGTAAAGTGTTTTTGGGGAGAGGGCTAAAGGTGACAAATGGGCTATGTGCCTATTAATATATATATATATATATTAATATATATATATATATATATATATATTCTTGACAGTACATATAAATAGCCATGACTTATTTACATAATTATTAAAATTATTCATATATATAAAATTTTATGAAATTTATTTTATATGCAATTTGCTTTTACATAATAATTAATACAAAACAGTTTATCAAATATAATTTCCATAGTAATAAATGATATGTTACATCGCATCGTCAATTTTAATATTTATTCTTCAATCTTAAAGTAACTGCTTTTCTAAACAATAAAATTACAATTTCTTTGTTCATTTATTATTTAATTTCCATCATTTTAAATTTTCTCAATGGATTTATTTTTTTGAAGTTTTAGTTAATTGATCATTATTCTATAAATGAGAATAAATATTCTAGTTCAATGATAGTAATTTTATTTATCAATTGCTTATCTATATAAAATATTAAATACTGCCATAATTCACAATTCAGAATTTGGCAATTAAAAATATCTTTGCTTGCTCATAATTGTTATTAAAACAGACAAAACTTTCCACACAGTAGTGCAACTCAGTGCAAGCCAGAATAATCAGGGGTTGCTAGATGGCTTGTGCATAAAATCTTTATCTAGTGCCTAATCACCCAATATCCCCAGACTAGTTTCTGGCTTTTGGCCTATGTCAGTGAGGAGCCTTGGATCTGAGAGCACTGCACCTAGATCTTAGGATCTAATACAACCCCCCAGCAGCCACCTTTTATCTCTACTTAACTAAAAACAAAGCCATGAAAATAAAATTGGAAAACACAATAATATCTTCAATCCAAAAAGGCTCCTCACTAATGAAAGCCACATGCTAAAAACTAGTCAGGGGATAATGGATGAATAGGCACTAGAAAGAGAATTTAATTCACAAGCCTTCCGGCATCTATTATCACTCTGACTTGCACTGAGCGGTGCTACTGTATGGAGAGTTTTGCCTGTTTAATTAACTATATAATTGATTAGAGTATGTGATATAAATATGTGAACACTTGATTATTAACTTTAAGAAATTATCTATGACCTATTTAAAATAAAATAATGAGCATGCTAATAGCTTTAAACAAGCTTTATCGATAAATGCTGCAAGAGAAAGCATTTAAAATCTTTATCTAGAATTATCCCCACCCCCAAACTGGTTTCAAGTTATTGGCTGTCATCAGTGAGTTATAGAATATTCAGACATTAGATCTAAAATACCAATTCAAGGCCAGCACTTATCTGATACTTAAGTATTAAGGAGAAAATCTGAACTTTTCAGACACATATATGTCTTCAAATCCAGCTTTCTAACTCAAATAGCTATATAGGTCTTAATAATTTTCAGCTACACCACATATAAATAGCCTTAGCAAGATAACATCACTTAAGACTCAAAAGCAAAACTATAGTAGTAAATAAAATAAAATAATATATCATGTGATTTAACTTGATAAACTTGTATTACAAAATAAAATAATGAATGTACTAATATCATTTAATATTAGAAGGAAAAGTGTAGATTTAATTTTCATCATAGAAAAATAAAAAATAGTAAAAATAAAAATATTATGTATTGTTATTAAAATTTAAAAAATAATTACAAATTTGATAAAGGCAATTTTATGTTTGACAAGTAGACAGCTTTTTCAACTATGCTATAACAAACTTTTTACAAGTTGTCTTTTTAAAAATAAATGTTTTCAAAGGCAATCTCCTATTAGTGATATAGTTATTGGTTTAAAACTAAGTCTTTTACAAAAATATTGTATCATAATTTTTAACTTGTAAATAATTGACTGAAAATTATAATTTTTTTTAGGATTCAGTTATTTCCTCTTAAGCAAAAACACTTAGCCAATCAGAAATTTTAATTTCTGTTGACTTCAGGGACACAGCCCTTATACCATTATTATGCTAATAGGGTATTTGTCAATCAATAATGCTGACATCTTCAGATTTTTTCAAGTAATATATTAAGATTATAGCTGTGAGAAAAGAGAAGCTGCATATGATCATAAACTATACTGAAAGGTTAAAGATTAATTAAAATAGCATAGAGAATGTATAGTGAGAGCAGTGCCATAATAAAGCCAATAACCACTAATTTGCACAAAGGTTCCACATTTCTTCACCAACCATTAGAAGGCTTTCTCTAATTTCATCTGGATTACAATAAAATTAAGAATAATTTTAAATATATATATATATATATATATATGTAAAGTAATTTTATTGTAATTTATATATATATATATATATATATGTAAAGTAATTTTTGTAAGTCATGTATAAAAAATTTTAAAAAGTGATTATGAGCTACCCAAAACCGTTTACTGTTAACTGCTTATTAAGACTGAGCACCATTTAAATAAACAAAAATAAATTTTATATACTAAACAGAGACAGGACTTTCCATATAGTACTGTGATTCAGTGCAGTCCAGAGTAATCAATGAATGCAGAAAGGTTTGTGCATAAATTCCCTATCTAGCACCTACTCATCCAACATCCACAGACTGGTTTCTAGCTTGTGGCTTTCATCAGTGAGGATCTTGGATCTGAGAGCACTGCACCTAGATCTTAGGATCTAACACAACCCTTCAGCAGCCATCTTTTACCTTAATAGCTAACTATAAAGCTTTGAGTACAAAAGGAAAATGGAATAATGTTTTCAATTCAAGCTCATTAGTTTGTATAGTTGTATATATCTAAACTCAGTTCAGAATCCATACTTTGTGGTGTTTTTGATTCTTTAATAACCACTGTCACCATAATCCTATTGAGAAAAATTGGTTTTAAACCACTAAACATCACATCACCATTTATCATGCTTACACAAGCTGTTTACACAGAGGTTAAACTCTCAACACAGTAATGCCACTGGTCTAGGTGCAGTGTTGTCAGATTCAAGGCCCCTCACTGATAAAATCCACAAGTTAACAACTAGTCTGGGGATATTGGATGAGTAAGGACTAGATATGGATTTTATGCCCAAACCTTTTTTGCATTGATTGATTACTCTGGTTTGCACTGAGTGATGCTACTCTGTTAAAAGTTTTTCCTCTGTTTAAACAACTTGTGTAAGCATAAATAATGGTGATCATGTGATGTTTAGTGATTAAATTTTATAGAAATCTATAAATTACCATTCTCTGCAATGTGACATTGATTTTAATATTATAGGTAATCAAAGCTTGCCATAGAATAAAAATCCAGCTATGATATTTGGTGGTTTATCTAATTAGAATTAAAACCATGACACTTATCAGTTTGATTGATAATGGAACATGACTACTGATTTATCAAAGTGCTATTGAGAGATGTATTATTTTTCTTGAAATGTGTTGGAAAAAATTTATATCGACATTACAAGATAGTCAACTTACTATCTCAAATCTATTATCTATATAGAACACAGTTATTCTAACAAAACAAACTATACAATAATATATTTTTTACTTTTAACATAATCTTTATTGATGAAGTATGGGATTTACATGGTTTAAATTAGTTTAGGTGTATAGAACATATTGCATATATGCATCTTAAACTTTAGGTGGAATAGAAAAGGGGTTAATAGTGCATATATATATATATATATATGAAAAAAATTGTTATTATTATCAGTTTCAAAAAAGAATTATACACAAAAAGGAGAGAATTAATCAGGACATGAAATATTACTATATTTAAAATAGATTTTACGGGTTAATATTAATTTGAGCAGTTGATTTATTAATATTAATTTTAAATGTGTAAACTTGATTGATAATTATAAGCATTAGGCATTAGAATCAAGATCATACTACTAACTTTAATGTCTAATAGTTACAATGGTGTATAAAAGATTATTAAGTTCTGTATGGCTACATATGTATCTGGAAGTGCAGAGGCTGATCATTAATTTTACATATATTTATTTTGTCCTGTACATGAGGGGTCAGATTGATCTTAAGTCACCATGGGTGTGACAAGAATCTCAGCCTCAGGGTGGCCTTTGAACATTCCATCAGATTTTCAATTGGATGGACAGTTGAAGAGTTGGAGTGTAGAGTGGATTGAAGCCTGTCCATTTAAGTATGAGGATTGGCTATCTTAATATATATATATATATATATATATATATATATATATGAGTATATATATGCTATAAGTACTCATATATATATATATATATATATATATATGAGTACTTATAGCATATATGTGTAGAGATGGTAATCTGGACCAAATGATGATTGCTGGTTTAGCATGAAATACATATATTGGTGATTATTTATCTTTTCAACATATATGTGTTCAAGTGTATCAGTGATATGAGATAGTGTGGAAAGTGGTGGGTGAAAGTCTGTGCTCATATACCCTATATATTATATATTTATTTTTTAAAAACAGTGATTGCAGTATTTAGAGGGTGGACTGAAGCAGGAGTGACATCTAGAAAATAAAAGTATGAATAGGATAAAAATAGTTGTTCTAATGCTTGAAAGAGTTCGCTGTTCATGCTGTTAATAAATATGATAGGTGAGGCTGATTGTAACTTGATAATAGATACAATAAGATTTCAGTATATTCGAAAGGGTGGACACTTCTTTGTGTCAGAATGAACAATTTTAATCTATATTTTTATTTTTTTAATTATACAGGGTACATAACCTGTTAATGCATTTACCAATTATTATAATTTATTAAAAATATTTGATAATTATTGTGTTACTGAGAAAAACATTATCATAAGCATCATGTAAGCATATATTGATTTAATTATATATTTATAAAATGAAAAAAATAGATGTCACTGTTAGTATTTGCATGCTGAAATGAATGCATTATATATATAAAATGTTTAAAATACATCATGAAGATATATAATTAAATATTAAGTGTTATAATTATCAAGGCTAAATGGGTTTGTAAGTAATTATTAAAAAACAGTCAACACTTAGACAATCCCAATATAAATAGCAATGAACAATTTCAAACTGTTGTCAAGACAACCTCCTTTTAACAATAGGTGGAATCCCACCTTTATTAATGGTCTAATATACTTATATAGACACTAAAGATTGTAACTTAACCACAGAGGTTGACATTATTGATACAAAGAAGTTTAAATAAACCTCTTTAAACAGATAAATATAACCTGTTCTGAATGCAGACTAATAAATAGTCAACTATAACATTACAAACTGCAATTATAAATTTCAAATTGCACCTAAAGTATGCTCAAATAATAAGTTATTCATGCAGAAGTCAATCTCCGATAATGTGCTATTTTTTAAATATTATAGAATTCCCATGCACTCGCTTGCCAATAAGAGTTTAAAAACTTAAGTGAACCACTTGTGTTTAGAGCATACATTCTATATACACCAACTCTTACAGACCATGATTAAATCAGGGCTTGAGTCTATTGTGTGCCTGATGCTATAATAAAATATTCAATTGTACAAATAGAAAAAGACAGTGTCTCATTTTTAACCACCTACGATTAGACAATTGAATATTTAACTATAATATCAGGTACACAATAGACTCAAGCCCTGATTTAAGCATGGTCTAACTCTTACTAGTGGGCGAGTGTGTGGAAATTTATAATATTTAAGAAATAGCACATTATCAGAGATTGACTTCCATTTGAATAATTTCAAAGTTTTCAGCACTTTATAATAATAGGTTTAAATAATAAATTCTCTGTCCCAGTGCTTAAGATCTGATTGGTTACTTATAGTCACAAACACTTGAGAAGTTTGCACTCTCTCAATTTAATTTTCAATATCGTCTGCGCTTTATAAAAATATTATTTATAATAAATGTAATAATACTCAAAGCTAAATGGGTTTATAAGTAATTATTAAAAACCAGTCAACATATAGACAATCCTAATATCAATAACAATCAACAATTTCTAACTGTTATCAAGGCAACCTTTTTTAGCAATAAGGGCAGAATACCAACCTCATTAATGCTTTAATATACTTATATAGACACTAAAAATTGCAACTTGACCACAAAGATTAAAACTATTGCTACAAAGAAGTTTAAATAAATCTCTTTAAACAGGTAAATATAACCTATTCTGAATGCAGAGTAATAAATAGTCAATTAAAACATTATAAACTGCAATTATAAATTTCAAATTGCACTGAAAGTATTACTTAAATAATAAGTATAATAATGCTCAAGGCTAAGTGGGTTTATAAATAATCATTAAACCAGTCAACACTTAGACAATCCCAATATTAATAACAATCAACAATTTCTTATTGTTGACAAAGCAGCTTCCTTTTAACAATAAAGGTGGAATCTCACATTTATTAATAGTCTAATATATACTTATATAGACAATAAAGATGGCAACTTGACCATAGATATTGAAATTGATACAAAGAAATTTAAATAAACCTCTTCAAATATTAAATATGTATAAGTACATATATACAATATAATTTATAAATAAATAATATAAATATTATATTAAATGTTATAGTAAATTGTATTACACTGAGAAAGGCATAAATTATTTGCCAAAAAAAAGCTTTGTGCACTATTTTTTTAAAAAATGGTTAATCTCCATTATAAATATCGGGAATTTGAATTCAGACTTTCAAGCAAGCACCAACTATCCACATTATTTCATAAAACTGGTCCCTGATATTTACAATTAAGCTCCAGGCTTGTGAAGAGTGCCTGGTTTTCAAATATTTAATCACCATTATATAATAATGTTTTATATTATTTATTAATAAGTTATATGGCTATGATTATGGTATTCAACATTAAGAGTACACTAAGTCAAACAAAAAATTGATAAAAAATGAATAGCACACTCCTGCCAGACATACTGATAACAAAATAGAAATATACTTATGTATATGTTCCATTATTAAGATCAAATGCATTGTATTATATTGAAAGGGCATAAATTATTTACCAAAAAAGTTTTTATGTATTATTTAAAAATATATATGTTAATCTCCATTATGTAATGTTGTTTTATATTATTTATGCACTTTCCTTAACAATAGACAAATATAAATTTGCCCATACTGTTGTTTTCAAATAATTAATAATGATTCCAACACAAGTGAAATAAAACAATATACATAAATAAATATTTATATTATAAATATTTATATATGTATATAAACAAAAAAGAAAGACGGGAGTATATATATATGTGAATAGTTTATATGATTATATAAAATAATTATGTAAAATGAATGTTAGAGGGAGTATTGATAGATATAATGGTCAGATGGGTGCAAAAGGTAATGCATTATGCAGAAGATTTGGATAAGGAATTTGTCAGTACTTATACAAAAGATGAGATGATTGTTAGGAGAATTGTTGAGTGTTATAGTGGCAAGGAATGGGATAGAAAAATAGATGCATAAATAAAAACTAGGGAGTTAAGAGAGATTGAGGACTAGTATAGAGAGTAAAAAAAGTTTGAATATATATATAGATGTAAACAGAATATTGGGTGCAAGTTAATTTATGATAATAGCAAGAAAAGTAGTAAATTGTTTAAGGCTTGAACAGGATCTTTAGCAATAAGGAAATATACACATAAATGGAGGAATGTGGGTGTGTTAGTCTGCAATTGGGTAAGGAAGGCATAGAAAATATTAGGCATCTGTTAATTGAATGAATATGCTTACAAGCAGAAAGGGTACAAGTAATGAAGTTGTGGAAGAATAAACATAAACAAAGTGAGTATACAGAAAGTGGATCCTTGGTTTTTATGCTAGGTTTGGGGAAGAGAAGGAGGATTTGGATATAAATGCCATCAAGTTGACAAAGATTATGTTGTAAAGTGGGATGGATAGTGAAGAATATGGAAAAAACATAGGGTGGGAAATGGAAAGAAAAGATGAGATGGCGAACATATTTCTCTGGACATTGTGGCTGAGAGATTCCTGACTCCAAACAAGAAGAAGCCACAGTGCATCACATTACATTACATGATGTGATTGTATTAGAAAATTGTATTTTGAAAAGACCCTAATATAGGGTGAAAAGCAGTTCAATAAAAAAGAAAATATATATTTTTCTATAGTTGATTTATTTCAATTGTGTTGGGATTATTATTATTTATGAACTATATGAAAAAAAGGAGTATAATAGATGGATCTTTTGTTCTTTTTTCTGATAATATTTATATATTACTCTTTGATCCACATATGCCAATGTTTCAGTGCTCACAACTTTGACGATTTCAGATAAATACACTAATGCTTGATACTAATCATTTATTACACTAAACATTATTCCTAGCCCAAATATAAATTTTAAATCTCATTGAAAGATTAATATATCAAGAATTACGCCATATGTTTATGTATAAACGTTAGCTGCTATGTTTTTGAAAGCAGTACAATAGAGTATATTGGTTTAATTATACATTTGTAAAATAAAATAAAAATCATTGTTAGTTCTAAAATTATTAAAACAATCGCATTATATTAAAATGTATTATTTGATTAAAGAAGAAATGTATGAAAAACTAAATATGAAGATTTATAATTCAAAACTTATACGTAAATAGTTACTTAAAAATGAACACAATTATTGTTTTTTTTGTTAATAAACGATTTTATTTAAAATAAAATAAAAAATGTTTAAAATATATACATACATACTTTTATACGTATACAGTAAACAATATTACACTTTCATTCGCACCTATCAAACTTTCTGCGTTAATAATTATATCATAAACGACTTCACATATATATTACAGAGATTATCTCTAGCCTAGATATAAATTTTAACCCTCAGTTAAAGATTAATATATCTGCAATTATTCCATATGTTTATGATTTCTGGGTTTATTTTTATATCCAAAAATATTTCAGAAATAGATTATTGCAAATCCTATTTAATTATAGATTGCTGAATAAATATAATTTTAAATCTCAAATTAAGCGAACATTTCAAAGTCGTAAAAAATACTTCAATGATTAGAAATATAAATAAACTTCTTTGGATAATAAATATTAGAGGACATTTTTTATTAAATAGTAATATTATAATAGTCACAATTATTTTATTAAAGTTAGATTTAATATTTCGAGAAAAATACGTCATTTTCATGATCTCGCGGTGGCCTAATTAAATACTTATCCGTTTAGTTTATTAGTTAAAATAAACAATTTTTATTTGTATTACTTCATCAGTTTCTTAAGGGGAGGAAAAACAGATGTAACAACAAACTTTCACAAGTAAACCATATTAGAAATGGAAATTTAATCATGTGATCTAAGATTGGATTCTATGACATTGTAAAAGTAATACATTTATATATGAATTATAATTACTAGTTGCAAAACTTTATTCATTATTTAAATAAAAAAAAGATTTTTATTCTTCAACTGATTAGTAATGGTGAAAGTGTTTCTGGGAACTATTTATAGTTAAAGCAGTTTTACAGTTCATATATTAAAAAATATATTTCTTCTGTATTTATTCTTGCAGAAAGCAAACATAAATTGAAAATTTTAATATTCTTTCAAAATTAATTAAGAATAAAGTAATGTTGAGTTTGATTAAAAATGAATATTTTTACTCTTTTTTAAAAAAGATGAATTATAATAAAACCAAATATTATATAATTTTTAATCTTTCATTTATATGTTTATGGATTTACAAATAGAATTAAATAAAATTAATATTTGCCAATCACGATTATATTAAGTATTAAGCAGCATTTGTACTTTATTTTTAGTCATGTGATTTGCATATTAAATATGGTGACTAGTTTAGCTTGAGCGTCTTCAATTTTTACACCTCATGTCCAAGTTCTGGATTTTAGAATAACTTTTCTAGTTTGTACTTTTTTTAATAAGATTGAAAATTGGCGTAGAGATGGTGAAAAATTATGCTGCTCAAACAGCAACATAAAGCTGGAATCATGTGATCTAGTCAGGTGATATTTTCTTCGTTTATATCAAATCCTGATCACAGGCTAGAGGTGCTTAAACTTGTTAAAAAATTAAGAATAGCATAATATATAGAAACTGATTAGTTTCAGATCTATGTGACTGTACAGGCTAATTGGCTCAGATTTAAACCATTTATATGTTTTTGGTTTGGGCTGTAAGTTTGAAAATAAAACAGAGAAGTAAATAATGGGTGCTAAAAAAAGATACCTTGGATCGTAAAATTCCAGGTGTGCAGGTCCACGATCCAAAGTAGTTCATTAATGAAATCTATAAGTATGAAACTAGTCTGGGGATTGTATAGATTAGCACAGAATTGCTATAGTGAATTTTGTTCTATCTTCTCTTTTTTTTCATGTGCATATATATATTTTAGCTCTGGGTAGACACGTCATTGGAAATCTTTTTAGTGACTACATGTACTACAAATCTTAGTTTATAATTCATTATAGATTTTTTTATGTGGAATATAATAATAATATAATATAATTGAAACATCTAAAATAGAAATTGTTTTCCTGAAGATTTGTGATGATGGTGTTTTAGTTGCATTTATATATTGGACTATTTCCATTATCTAATATAAGTATTGAAGCCTTTAGAAAAATAAATATATATTTCATAAAATTCAATAATTTTAATAAGCTTGTAAATAAATCACAACAATTAAATATGTAATGTTGAAAATATAAACTTTCCTAGAGCGATTGATTGTAAATATGTTGCTATATTTTACAAGTTAATTTCTAAACAGTCATGTTTTGCTAATAAACTGTGCTTTCTTACTTATATGAATGCCCAAAAGGTGAGTATTGTTCGCAAATTCATTAAATGATACTTTCAGAATCTAACTTGTGGTTTATCTCGTATTGTTTAATTAGCCACTGTACATCGCTCAGTGGCACTGCTTCTATGCAAAAACACAGAAATATTCTGTTTACATGGCAAAACTTATGGCGTATAGAACAGTTCTGTTCATATAAGCCATTAACAGGCCTAGATGTCATTGCACACAAATATTACAGCCTGCTGATGTGCTTCACGACACTATGCAAATAGCACACACTTTACAGATCGCTACTGTATGATGTGAGGGTTATCTAATTCAACTGGCCATAACTCTTTTAATGTGCATTCAAAATAATGATCTTATACCCTAGCTGATGTACTATTGCATACTAATAATTGCAAGCCCATCCCCATGCTTCCCCACACAGCTTGGAATGTAAAAAGAATTGCAAAAGGGTAGGGCCAAATACCATTTCCCAGAAGTCACATGAATAGGCATGTTTTCATGAGAAGAGCTATGAGACAAATCATAAGCTTGGTTTGATCAGAGTAATGCATCTTTTGGCCGATTTTTTGGATCGACAAAACCATTGTCTCCTCCCCTCACACATTCCAGTGCTGCATGCTAGAATTTAATTTACTAAAATTTAATTTAATTTGGGGTTATTACTTTGTTAATCAAGTGGGTTTTTTTTAATTTGTTTAAACATTTAATTTACTATTAGAAGAATAATGTACATTTTTAAATAAAAAGAAAAGTGTTTTGTCCTGGCCTGGAAACATTATATTAAAACATTTTTGCACCGAAACAGCACCACCAAGTGATGTACAGTAGCTAATTAAAGAGTACCATTTATCTTAGTAACATGACTGGACTTGTTTGTTTTGTGAATAGGTTTATCCAGATTTGTGAATGGATATAAATATATATGTTATATATGCATTCTGTATAGTAAAATGTGCAAGTACCTCTTCAAAAATATAATAACCCTATTAACAATAAAATACTTCACATATTTTTTATGATTTAAACATACTCTTATGGTTTAATCAATATATATTCCTGATTGTGCAACTATTCATAATTTTTAATGAACAGATTTGTTATTGGAGCATTTTATTTATTTTACGGCAGAATCATCTATTGTAAGCTTAGATAAACAGTGGTTACTAGATATTAGAGCTTTATTCATATTCTAGACTAGTTTCTGGCTTTAGATTTTATCATCAGCTGCTTTTAACTTTTTTATATTACCAAAGTAATAGCACAATATACATATACCTTAAGGTTTGAACCCAAACAAATTTTCTATAATGACACTGATCTGATAAAAAGTCCAAGTAACTATATATTTTAATGATCTTGATTTCATGTAAATTGTAAGTCCTAAAAGTGATATAAATAAAATATGTTGCAGACTAACATGTTAGATAGTGGATGTATTTGTGGGTGCACATATTAGTTTATATTGTTATCATAAAACTCATTTCTAGAGCAGATTTTTTTTGCTGTCTTAGTATATTTCTCCTTTTTAAATTAGGGTGTCTCTTTATTATTATTAAATAGCATCAGACTATACAGCCATATAAATGAAGGGTCTTGGTCCAAAAGCTAATTTCAGATTACTATTGAATTTTAGGATTATTAATTTCATAGTATAAAAAAGTGTCCATTGTATATATAGATTCAAGTACAATGATCTTACTAATGGAAGACAAGAACCAGAAATTAACTTAAGAATGTGGATATACCATTAACATCCAGTATTCATTGATTATTCAAATTCATAATAGATGTCTTTGTAAGAGTGTAAATAAAGTGAAGTACTACTCATAGAAGCAATTATCAAATAAAAGGAGGAAAAAAGCCATTGTAATGTGATTGTAAAGAGAAGTGTTGACTTTGAGTTGGTATTTTAGATCTGGTGTCTGAAATATCCTAATGCCTCACTGAGGAGATCCATATCTCAAAACTGGTCTAAGGATAGGGATAGTTCTAGATAGAGATTTTTAAATGCTTTTTCTTGCAGCATTTATCATTAAAGTTTGTTACAGCTATTGAATGTTCTTTATTTAGTTTATAATTACAAGCTTATTAAATTAAGTCATGTGATGTATGACTTGATTTTATCTATTATTATTATTATTATTTGCTTTTAAGTCTTAAGTGATGTTATATTGCTAAGTTATATTAATATATGGTATGGCTAAAGATTTCTCAGCTCTATATAGCTATTTAAGATAGATGGCTGAATTTGAAGACATATAGGTGTCTGAAAATTTCAGATTTTCTATTTAAAAATTAAGTAATAGATAAGTTCTGGCTTTGAATTGGTATTTTAGATTTAGTGTCTGAAATATCCTAGTGTCTGACTGAGGAGATCCATAGTGTAAAACCGGTTTGAGAATAGAGATAGTTCTAGATAGAGATTTTTAAATGCTTCATTACTAGGTGTGATATGTTGGACTATTTCCATCATCTATGAGTGAATGTTGAATGTATAGAAAATTGTAAACTTTATTTAAACTTTCCAAATACAAACGACTTGTTAGTAATAACACACAAATAGACAACACAGGTTAGTAATTACACAACATTTCAAGTAGTAGTATTCTTCACTCTTCTTAAAGTGTTTCTGGTCTATATGAACAGTGACAATATTAAAACAGGCAAAAGTCATTATATGTATTGCCACACACAGCAAGCTAGAGTAATCAGTGGATGCCAGAAGGCTTGTGCATAAAATCCCTATCTAGTGCCTACTCATCCATTATCCCCAGACTAGTTTCTGGCTTGAGGCCTTCATCAGTGAGGAGCCTTGGATCTGAGAGCATTGCACCTAGATCTTAGGATCTAATGCAACCCTCCAGCAGCCACCTTTTATCTCCACTTAACTACAAAACTATGAGTCTTAAATTGAAAACACCATAATATTTTCAATCCAAGCTCATTAGCTTATATAGTCATATATGGGGATTTTATGCACAAGCCTTCTGGCATCTATTGATTACTCTAGCTTGCTGTGTGTGGCAATGCATATAGTGAGTTTTGCCTGATTTAATAACAGTTATAAGCAATCATAAGAAATGGTGATCATGTGATGTTTATTGACTTAAAAACAGTGACAATATTTGCTTAGAAGTTGAACTCACACCTTTAGATTTTTGAATATCGAATTTAAGGGAAACACTCTACCAACTGAAAATAGTTCAGTTGATAGAGCATTTGCCTTAAATTCGATATTCAAGAATTTAATAGTTCAGTTGGTAGAGAGTTTGCCTTAAATTTGATATTCAAGAATTTACAGGTGCAAGTTCAACTTCTAACTGAATACTGTCACTGTGCATATCAGGCCAGCAATACCTGAAGAAGAGTGGAGAATAATACTACTTGAAACATTGTGTAATTACTAACCTGTGTTGTATATTTGTGTGTTATTACTAACAAGTTGTTTCTATTTGAAAAGTTTAAATAAAGTTTAAAATTTTCTATACATTCCATTCAACATTCACTCATAGATGATGGAAATAGTCCAACATATCGCAACTTTTAAATGCTTTTTCTTGCGGCATTTATCGTTAAAGCTTATTAAGCTATTCTATTGCACGCTCTTTATTTAATTCATCAATATTAACATTTCTTTTTTCTTTTTTATAGTTTAATTAAAATGTCTATAAGTGCTTGAATTTATTTTTATTATTATTGATAAACAGAATAATTACTAACATATATTACGTATTCCATTAACATGACACAATCCACAAATAACTTTTAATTATGTGTCATCTTATATATTAACGCGAAATATTACGTAATCCCAAAAGGATGACGTTTTATTGTATGTATGTATGTATTTACATAATTCATAAATGTTTCAAGATGGGTTGCTTCGTTTTTGTAAGTTTTGTGTATATTTAGCATAAAAAGTTTCGTGGAATGTTTATTTTAATTTTTTTTTATTAAGCTTGGTGCTCTAATAGTTTGAAAAATAAATCCACATGAGCAATAAACAATTCGGTTATTATTTTTACGAGTATGCGTGCACGCACACACAAGTGTGTGTCTGAATTTAATGAGCACAAAAATGTATCAATACAGCAATGTTTTTTTTTTTCGGGAGGGGGGGGGGATAACATCTGGTCATAATGACAAATCATTTTAAGATTTGCTAACAGATTAAAGTTTCAAACTAATACCATATGTTTTTCTTTTCTCTACAAAATTCTTCTGAATATTTTTATGCCATCGATCTTATTTTTTAAAATATTTTAACTTATAAAAGCGAAAATCTGGTAGTCGCCGTTAGCTTTTGATTCATAACAGTGACCAGATGGATAAAAACATGTTCTAAAAAATATTACATTTAAGTAGTTTTTTTTTAAATATTATTTTGATAATCTGTTGCATAAACTTTTTGAACTATTATCTAATCAATGTTTTGGTTTACCTATATATGTGCGTGTTAAATTTTTTTGATAAATTAAAAACTATGTACATGACAACAAAATAATATAAACGACATTATTTAGTTTATGAGTACTAATGGCAAAAGGCCGCCATTTTGTGAGTTAATAAAAAACAAAAATTGTTGTAACCTTTTTTATATTGTAGTTCACACTAGAAACTGAATGTAAAGATATTAAAATGTTATTTAATCTAAAACAATATCCAATGTGACGCATACATATATAAGTATATACCTAATCATTAAAAAATAGTCAACATTTAGACAATCCCATATAAATAACAATCGACAATTTCCAAATTGTTGTCAAAGCAACCTCCTTTTAATAACATATACCTGTATATAATCTTTTTCTATTGATCAATAATTCTCTCTATAAACTTAGTAATATGTAAAACAGGTATTTTTTTGATTAAAATGGGATGCTAAGGGAATAAAACTTAAATCCCTAATGTTTTGCCTCTGTGTGGGAATATAACTTCTTGGAAATTATTTAAACCATTTAGATATTGCAGATAATGTGATTGTTTTTTTTTTTTAAGAAACGCTTCAAACTTTCAGAGAATATTATACAAGTTGTCAGATGAAAGTAAGAAAGTAGATCTACAGATACTATTAAGAAAGACTATAATATAATTATATTAATAGCATTCATTCATTTCTAATAACATATTTTCTTCCTTTGTCCCTTTCTTGGTCAGTTGTGGGCTAGGATAGTGGCCAGAAATCCTCCTAACAGTACAAATATGCTATCACTTTTGAGAGCATTCAAAAGTGGCACTTTTGCCATCATTACAATGGCCATTTTCATCTTTTTCTCAATTTGGCTCACAAGCTACATGTTGGTGCTCAAACCGACCGACCTCAGCCCTTGGATAGTTTACATGCAGATCATGAAGAAGATCAGGAGCAGAGATCAACTTCTGGCTTCAGAAAGACTGCACAGGGAAACCTGGTCACAACACAATCTTCTGGACGATGAGTAATAAACACAAGAGACTTTCTACTCCAGTTCATGTTACTAATAAGTGTATAAATTCAATGTAACTTCAACAGATTTCATGAATAAATTCTTTTTTTTCTTAAGAAAAAAAATGATTAGATTTATTCCATTAATCAATGACTAGCTGAGAAATGCTTTCAACTTAAAAAGTCATATTCAGAGCACACAAACTTATAGGTTGAAATTAATTAAGAGAAAAACAAAATTTGATAACTAATAGTTAATATTTACTGATTTACATATTCCATTTTCAGGACAAAGCGATATACAAGTCTTTTTTTGTTTATTATGGAGACATTGTTAGCAATTCTTCTCAAAAGATGAAAATAATGATTGATAATTATAAAGTAAAAGAAATTAACAACTACAAATAAACTTGGTCAGATTATTAACACAAGTGGAAACATAATGAATGAAATTAATCAGGAAATTAAATATGGATGGAATGTAAAAACAATATTAAAAATGTATGTGAAAAGATTTTTAAAAGATATCTTTTACAGTCTTACTTATGGATGTAGGGCTTGGGCACTAAATGAAAGAACAATATAGAGACTTCAGACCATTAAACAAAGTATGGAGAGAAATGTGATAGGATTAATAAAAAGAAATTGAAACTGAAATACTTCAGTTCAGGTATCATTAAGATTATTGAATGAATTAAGAGACTGTAATGGAGCTGGACTGAACATATTGTTAGAAGAGATAATAAGAGATGGACAGTTAAAATCCTAAACTGGATTTTAAGAGATTGTAAAAGACCTAGAAAAAGACCAAATAATGAGATGAATAGATGGAATAAGGAGATTATAAAAGATCTAGAGAAAGACTAAATGAGATGAATAGATTAAATAAGGATGTTTATTGGATAGTTATGATGATGATCTGTGAAGCTACAAAAGACATATGCTCACTTTAGTATTTAAAATCTTGAAAAATTGCAGGTATTGGATAAAAACAAAGATTAAAACATAGGATGCCTGAGGTATTCCAAAACATACAAAGTATCTATATCTGTGATAATTCTATTATTTTAGGCTAAAAACACACTAATACTATTGTACAAATTGGAATCATGACATCATCATGTTTTACAGATAAATGGAGGACAGTCACATTCAAGGTTTACTTTAGTAATCACCAGAAATATAGCTTCTAATGGATTGTATAGATGTTAAGAGTGATTTGTCAGCAGTATGGTATACTTCCAATCATCAATTGAGTACAAATTATCCCAATGATGTCATTACGTTTATATTATGTCATTCATATGTGAGAACATTGGTTTTGAGACACAATTCCAGCAGAAGAGCTTTAGAAAATAAATATTAAGATTAGTTGATAGAAAAACAAATAAAATATATTTACACACACACCTTTGTATTTTAATATCTTTTGTTTTTTTTAATGATTGCCATAAGCCTACATCTAGGATTGACACTACTGATTATTTTACAAGTTGATATATATTTTTATATATTACTTTATTTTTTTAATTTCTCAGTACAGCTAACAAAAAAAAAATTATTTGACGAAATATGTAAATTTAATTTAGACTTTATTTGTATGTATTCATCAACATCATTTTCAACTGTCATCAGTCCATAGTGGGATGAAGGTCTCTCCAAGTTCAATTCATTGTTTTTAATATCTAGCCTCTCTTCTCCACATCACCCCAGCACTTTCCCTTATTTTATCCATCCATCTCACATGTGGTCTCTTTCTAGGTCTTTTACAATTTCTTTGAATCTGGTTTAAGATTTCAATTGTTCATCTACTATCATCTCTTTTAGCAATATGTCCAGCCCAATTTCATTTTAATCTTTTAATTTTTTCAATGATATCAATAACACCTGTTTGTTCTCCCACCCAGGTATTTCATTTGTGTTCTCTTATTATGCCTAACATGCATCTATCTAAATTCTCTATATGGCTTTTCTGTTAAGTGTCCAAGTCTCAATCTTTAAGTATGAACTACTAATACACATTTATTAAAAATCTTCCTTCACAAACACATAGGCATATTTTCTTTTAATTTTAAGTTATTTCTGCTAAATCTCTTCAATTCAGTTTAATAGACTTTGTATGTATATGTATACATATTTAGTATTAAAATAATCAGTTTAAAACAAAATTGAAATAGACACCTCTCTATAAATAAAAATATTATTTAATACATCAACCCAGCTTTTATTTCCTAATGGAACATTTTCAATATGTTTCTTATTACACAATCACATGACCAATCACCCTACAACAACTTCCCCAGTGGACATTATTTACATTACATTACAATAAATATAATTATTAAAATACATTAAATATAATTAGTAAAATACATATATGTAAATGAAAATAATCTAAAAAAAAACAATAACAATAATCCTTTCCTTCTATTTTTAAAATTATAGCTCTAAAGTTTCCAATAATCTAACAATGCCCATTTCCCTCCTAATTGTGCTGGCCCTTTAACCATGTTTACACGTTGAAATTTTCATGAGTATGCAAAATCTCATAACATTTTCTTTCCTGTAATTTTTAACATACTTTATTTCCTGAATATTTTTTTCACAATTCATTTTATGTCCAGTATTCAAAAAATGTATATGTGACCCCTATCTTAAATTCTTTTTGTTAATTGCCCTATTGTGCTCCTTATCTTTTTTCATGGCAGTCTTTCCTGTCTGACTTATATATATCATATTGCAAAGGCCACAACTGGATTTTATATTCCATCTTTTTTAAATTACACATCCATTTCCCTTAAGATTTACTATTTTTTCATCATATTTTATTAACATCGGGCAACTTTTTTATATATGTCTTATATAAATGATATGAATAAGGAACTGAAACCCACTTCTTATTTTTATACCTACTCTTACACTACTACTACTACTTCTACTACTACTACTACTACTACTACTACTACTACTACTACTACTACTACTACTGCTACTACTACTACTACTACTACTATTATTATTATTATTATTATTTCTTCTGAATATTTATATATATATATAAACTGTATTAATTCTAACAATTTTAACAAATCTATAAGTAAATTATGGCATTCAAATATGAAATATTAATAATATAAATCTATTCATGACACAGCTAAATTCAAAATCATTTCTGTGATAATCTACAAAGATTTCCAAAGAAACATTTCAATGAACTTGTAAATACCACCCATTTTCTTATATCAATGTCAATCTATTTATCAGTTATTTATTTATTTATTTTACAAATGCAGTAGCATTGATGTAGTAAAAGAATATTATTTGCAAGTTCATTTAAATGACTATTTGAGAATCAGATTTGGAAATTATTATTGTAATATTATCATTCTTGCTTATTCTGTGAATACATTAATCATATTAATTCCAAGTTTTGGTTATTGATATGCAATATGATAACCAAAACAGTCTTTAAAATATATCATTGCATAGAACAGGCCTTATATGGAGAAGTCTGTATGATGCTAGTCCTGGTTGAGACATTTTTGCCCTTGTTTGTGCATTAGTTAAAAAAAGAGACCTATTTTTTGATCAATATTAGATAGTGATCAGATCTTCTATAAGTTAGCTAACTTAAAATAAACCCTAAATCTGATTTGAACTTTGTTACATTCTATGCAACTTTGATTAATACTAATGACAGGCAGATATTCTACCACAATGCTAGATCTGTGGTTCCTGCAATATATGTATATTTAGATACAGACATACCTCAAATGTATTCCTAAATATAGAAGTGCTAAAAATTAGCAATAAATTTCCCGATATATACATGTATAGATGAATAAAAATATAGACCATTATGGCATAACAAATTTTTAAAAAAATTTAAATATTAAGAATTATATATATATTATTTTATATTCTACTTTGGAATAGTAAATTATTAACATATATATCGATGGGTGATTCTAATATTTAATAGATAATATTCATTATTGATATAATTATATTTTATGAACAACAGAATGGTGTTGATTTGTGCAGTCTAGCCAATAGTATTATATCAAATACTATTTTATAAATTATTACTTCATTAATAATTTTATTATTAAAAAATATTCCTACATTTTTCTTTCTAAATATGAATAATAATAATAATAATAATAATAATAATAATAATAATAATAATAATAATAAGAAGAAGAAGAAGAAGAAGAAGAAGAAGAAGAAGGAGAAGGAGAAGAAGAAGGAGAAGAAGAAGAAGAAGAAAGAAGAAGAAGAAGAAGAAGAAGAAGAAGAAGAAGAAGAAGAAGAAGAAGAAGAAGAAGAAGAAGAAGAAGAAGAAGAAGAAGAAGAAGAAGAAGAAGAAGAAGAAGAAGAAGAAGAAGAAGAAGAAGAAGAAGAAGAAGAAGAAGAAGAAGAAGAATAAGAAGAAGAAGAAGAAGAAGAAGAAGAAATTTTACTAGCACAGTAGGTGTCAATCTGTAATTCTAAAAAGATTATTAATCCTCCATACATATGGCATGCTATAATATTCAATTAGCCATGGTAAATATGAGTAAACTCTCAATTCAATTCATAAGATAAAAATTTTGAAAAGATAATAATGATCATCTTATCTTCATACTTAAACACAATTACATAGGCCAATCTTTAAGCATCTTGGAGTGAGAACATGAATATCTTAAATTATTCACATTACTTACATTTTTTTCTATATAATATTAACACTTGCAAATATTGAAATTTATTACATGTCAATTTTAAAAGATGTTATACCTAATGTAAATAATCAAGAAATTTTACTAGCACAGTGCCAAGCTGTAATTCTAATGAGGTAATGTACCCTCCACACATACTCTGTACTATAATATTCAATCAGCAATGTTAAATATCTAAGTCACAAAATAATAATAATTATTATTATTATCATTACCATTATCATCATTGTTGTTGTAGCAGTAGCAGCAACAATAGTAGTAGTAATTAAAAAAACCAAGAAAATAAAAAAACTATAGATAATAATGAATATATACTATATATTAAAATTAATGCACTATATTTGGAAAAAAATGTAGAAATTTTTATTAGTAATGAAATCGTTAATGAAGTATTAATTTATAAAATAGCATTTGATTAATATTATTGGATAAACTGCCTAAAAGCAACACCATTCTGTTGTATCTAAAATATAATTCAATATCAAGATAGCTATTAGTGAAAAGTGTTTAAACTATCAATAATAAATATTACCCAATAGCTATTAGAAACAGCAATGGATTATATATATTAATAATTTACTAATGTTATATATAGAGCTCACAAAACAAACTCTTAACAAGCATTGTAGAATACCCCCAACCTCAGACCAGTTTCTGCTACTGGCATCCTCAGTTAGATGCTAGGATATTCAACCATTAGATTAAAAATACCAGAACCCAGCACTTTATCTAATGTATAACTATTAAGTAGAAACTCTGAAATTTTCAGACATCCATATGTCTTCCAATCCAGCTATCTAACTTAAATAGCCAGATGGAACTGAACTAAGTTACATTAGATAAAGTGCTGGGCTTGTCCTGGTATTTCTAATCTAATGATTGAATATCCTAGCACTTTTCTGAGGATAGTCTGAGGTTGGGGGTATTCTACAATGCTTGTTAAGAGTTTGTTTTGTGAGCTCTATATATAACATTTGTAAACACAAGCTTACTAAATTAGGTCATGTGACATCTGACTCGATTTTTATTTTATTTTTTTTTGTAATTTTTTTAAAATAATTTACCATCTGAAACAGAACAAGAACAACCTACTATAGTTTAAACAGAAACTAAAAGTAATTGAAGGGTTCAGAAATTGGGGGTTCATAAGGAGTTCATTTGCAGTAATTGATTGAGCCATTGTGAAACTTGAGATGCAGAGTCAGCCACCATGCTACAGCACCAAATAGGCTATGGAAACAAAAATTTGGTACATTATATCAGTAAACTAAAACAAATCACGAATGGAGATTTTCTAATAAAGCTATCAAGTAGTTTGCTCAAATGTTTAGATAAATTACAAATTGGTGAGTTATTAGAGTTAACTATAAGATGTAGAGAATCATATTTATTAAGAAATTTCTAAATATTATATTGCCAAATTCTAATATTAGAATGGCACAGTGTGTCTCAGTGAAAAGGTGACCCGTTTTTTTTCAAATCTATCTATAGCACCATCTTTGAATCAATGCACCATTACATAGTGATATAGTTTAATTATTCACCACAAAAATGTTAAGGCGCTAGTGTATCTGGATCATATTTTATGATAGTGCACTTCACTTTTCATTGACCATCCTCAATGTCTCTCTGCTATGATAAAATCTTGAAAAATACTTGAAAACATTCTTGGACTATATTCTTCACTATCGTCTACAGTTTGAATAAATTTCAAACATTTCAGTTGTAGGTTTGTTGAATTTAAAATAAAATTTTGCTTTGCAAGATTTAATTTGGTAGTAGAACGTCAGATAATGGAACATGAATTCCTCAGATCAATCACTATTCTGTCCCTTCTGGTACCCAAACTTCGTATGAACACCCAAAAAAAGAACAAAAAGCCTTTCAGTTATTTTTATATATTAAAATAAAATTTGATGTTGACCCGTTGTTTCAATATGAGTTAAGATATAAAATGTACCATAATTATTCATATTATAATTTGTGATTCGAACATGCTAATGTCTTAAAATTTTTGTTGTTAATAGCTAAATCATATCTGCACACTCAACATGCATTTATCAAGGGATGGTTCTGCAAGCATCTTTAGAATGAAACAATCACTAATTATATATTTCCTGATTTCTTTTCATATGTCATAGCATCGGCCGGGAGGCGAACCCGCAACAACCATCTGCAACCAACTACTTGCTTGCAAGATGGCTGTGCTGACCTCTCGGCTAACAACGCTTGATTATTTTCTGATTTATACTAGGTATATTCAAATCTTTTAAGAAAATATCAACATTATTGCTAAGTCAAGCAATCATATGATTGCAACCAATTGTAGAATATGACACAAATGTATTTGGCATGGGTAAGATAGCCTAGAGATACTATTTTAACACATTTAAGAAAACTCAAAAGAAATATTAGATATATTAAAATATCAATAGTTTGCATTCAGGCTACAAAACTTAACAATATATACAGTTCTTCAATAAAACAGTTATTGAATGAGATGTGATATGTTGGACTATTTCTTCATCATTTATGAATGAATGTTGAATATATAGAAAAATTGAAGGACTCAGGAAGATTTGAACCAACCCTCATATAAAAATATATCAAATTTCTACTATAAGTTACCTTTGACAGAATAGCTCAGTTGGTAGAGTGTTTGCTTTAAATTCGATATTCAAGAATCTAAAGGTGCGAGTTCAACTTCTAAGTGAATATTGTCACTGTGCATATAGGCCAGAAACATCTGAAGAAGAATGGAGAATAATACTACTCGAAACATTGTGTAATTATTAACCTGTATTGTCTATTTGTGTGTTATTACTAACAAGTTGTTTGTATTTGGAAAGTTTAAATAAAGTTTAAAATTTTCTATACATTCAACATTCACTCATAAATGAGGGAAATAGTCCAACATATCACATCTTATACTGTACCATCATTACAAACCTTCAAACAAATAATAGTTATTGAATGAAATTAATAAGTTTTTGGAAAATACATAAATATATATATATATATTTCTGGAAATAAAAATTAATACTTTAAGTAAAAATGGTTTCAAGTCCTTTTAAATTTATTTTTCTGATTTTAAGGTTTCTTCACATTAAGTACAGATAACAACCGCTGCTTATCAAAACCAGTTTTCGCTAGTGTTTTATTAGTATGGCCTATTATAACATTTTCAAACAATAATAATTAATACAAGCTTGCCCTATATTTACATTTCATGTCCAAAAATATTGGCAAAGCTCAGACTAAAATAGCACGCATCGATGATAATATTTATATCAATCAATGTCTGGCTTAAAAATCGATATTAAATTTTTTTTGAGGGGGGGGTGTACTTTTCAATATGTGTGCTCCTTAAAGCAATATGCGAAGATGACCGACTTTAATTTTAATACCATCATTTTTTGAATGCTACATTTAATATTTCTCATAATCTGAAATATTTTAAAAAACGATTACTTTTACAAATTATTAAGTTATTTATCATACAGACGAAAGCTAAGACAGGAAGTTCAATATTTCTAAATCCCTAAATTGGTTTATAAAATATTTACCACGAGCTCTTCATAAAACATCCATACAATAAAATGTATTCGCATTTTCAATCCTAACAAGTTTTTAAGTAAAATTTATTATAAATCACAAACCAATTTAATGTTGCATCTATTATTATGAATTTATTAGATGAGGGGGCGAGTTTACTGGGACTAGAAGCTAAATCACCTGCAACCAATGCATTAACTAATACAAAAAATGAACTTGAGTTTTAAAAAAAATATATAAATAGTAACAGGTCAATTACGACTATCAATCAACGTCATTAAAAACTATTAGAAGATAATGAATTTTATCATTATGTCAAATTGACATTTTGAGGTTTTCATTTTTCATTATAAAAGTTGGGAAAAAAAATAGGTTGGAGCTATGCTCTTAAATATACAATTTAAAACTATAAATATATATATAAATACAATTTATATATTAAAAATGGATTATTTTTTTTTTAAATCGAATGGGTTCATGAGTTATTATGATAATGGGGTACATTTTTGTTGGTAGTCTTTTATAATGCGCCAACTTTTATTACATATCTGTCATCTCATATTTCTGTTTATACATACGCACTTACGCATCCATATATATACAATCCATAACGCTCGATATGTTTAATTCCAAATTTAATTTGCATTCTAAGTAAAATATGGCATGGAGAAAATATTTGCAACTTGAAACATGGTTTTGAATCAATGAATAATCAATTGATTGTTAATAGTAATTTAATATGCATAAAAGTCGAGGAGAACTAAAAATTTGCTAGGGAAGAGTTTTTGTAATCAAACCGACCATTTAAATACGTAATCCGAAAAAGATATTTTAAATATTCCATTATCAAATTTTATAAAATATTACCTATCACAAAATCTTTATATAAAAATATTTCATGATAGGATACAAAGAATCTCATAATTTTATAGTAGCAAATTTACCTATTATGCATAAGCTGGGTTTGAACCTGGAATAGGTGAACTTTGTATATATATAGATTTAAGGTTATAATCAAAGTTAGCGGTTTTTCACACATCAAACAAATCAAAATTCAATATTGGTCAGTCCATGGTTATCCAGATTCTTACAAAAAGGATATTCAAACTCTAACCATTTGCATTGAATATGCCAGAAAAGTAACCCTGATGTTTCTTCACTGCTCTAAACAAAACATTGAAAAGCTTTACTCTTATGTGGGTATTTAAAGCTATTTTAAGACTGTTTATCATAATTTGATAATTTGCATTAGTCTGTTATATTTATGATCAGATATTCAAATGCAATCCAAATATTCTCCCAACTTTAATATTGATGTCAAGTCAACTAAGTTAAAATATGTAAAGTAAAATATTAAATCCTTTCAGCTAAAGATTTCCATTGTTCTCCCTGGTGGCAATATTTGTAATTATTCAACATTTGATTTTAGTATTAAAGCTTTTTTTCTGTATTAGAATCTAATAAAAATGGACTTGATTTGTTAAAATTATATGGTATATCAGTAATATATATTCTAAAAAATTATATTGGAACTTTGCAAATTTAAAACATACTAATAATAAATTGAAATATATAATGAGAACAACAAAGTTTTTGGACTGTAAAAGAAAATCACCACAGACTTGAAAAATAAAGTTAACGAAATATTTGTTGATTAAATTTTATTTTTAAAACCTGAAGAAATAAATGTCAAATCATCATAAAGCTATCAAATTCTATTTTGAAATTTATAATTGTAATTATAATTTTTAAAATATTATAAACATTGTGGACTATGGTGTTAAAAAGTGACTTAACTCTTAGCATGCTTGATTTGTTTAAAAGCAAAGTGGCTAGACATCACTCTAAATTGGCCACTTTTCATACTACGATTACAATTTTGCAGTCATTTAAAAGTTTAAGAAAAGTTCTGTAAGATGCTGCCCTCTCTTGAGTTATTTTACAAGTAAAAAATCAATAAATATGACCATATATGTCAAACAAAAGAAAAGCACCACCTTTTCTTCAACCTTATTGGCTGTTTAAATTTTGACAACAAAGAAAATGGCTGCCAAAAAGTAAAGAGTTATGATCGGTTTTTGTTTTATTTCGAAAATGATAAACGAATGTTTTAGACCATTTTAACCATAGTTTTTGACAAATTATAAATTATTTTGATAAAATATGCTAAAAATAAAATTATTTTGAAAAATAGTTAAGACTTTTAACAAAAATTAATTGGTTTTTTTCTGCAACTAAAATAGGCAAAGAAAATCATGTCGTAAGCAAAACTTTTGATTGGTGAGTAAGATTTCCTTTTACATTTTCCGCTAGCAAAAATGTATAAAATTATATAATAACAATTTATTTTTGAAAAAACTTTCATTCACTATCATAAACTGACAAATTATTAATATACTTTTTACAAATGAAACTAAAGTGAATATAATATTAAAAGATGAATATATTTTGACAATTGACTTTGTTAATTGACACTTCAGTTTGTGAATTGGCCAATTAAAAGTTTTGACTTTTACCTCACTTGGCCAATAATATAATTAGCGGTTTAAAGGTTATTAAAAAGCATTAATAGTCAAACCATTCTAGTTTCCTATAAACTGCTATAATTGAATTTGTTTATAACATATGTTTTTAAAAATAAAACATATTTAAATAAAATTAAATTGTAATTGTGTATATTTTTGTTTTTAAATATTTATTATGCACATACTATGTAAAATAATCATAAACATTTAAATAAACTATAAAAACAAACTCTTCTTTTTGCTGATCATCAATAACAGTTCAATTGAATGTGCAATTATCTTTACAATTGCTCTCTACCAATCAGCATCATGGTAGACATGATTCAGAGGGTTTGGAGGTTACTTTGGCTATAGACATCTGCCCTCTACAGATTTTTTTTGGAACTAAGACATCAATAAGTTTCTGCTGTGAAAATGAACACAGAAACAGCAATGTAGGGTGAAAAAAAATTGAAAGACCATCTGCATTCTCTCTAAAGATCTCCAAACAAGGTACTTTGTAATTGTTGATAGGAAAGTTAATAGCTAGTGAAGTAACCCATGAGTAGTATTTGATCAATTAGTATTAGTCAGGAACCAATTTGGTTCTGCAAATTATGTTATACCCCATCTAGAACTTGACCAATAAAGCTTACAAGGTTTTTTACAGTAACCACCATGAATATCAACTCCCAAAGGTGTATCATATTCAATTAGATTGATAATACATTATGATTGCAATGATCAATAATCTTTATTTAATATTAAATTACATAGGTAAAGTTAAAAGAATTAGGGAAAAGATCTCATGAAACAATGATAATGAAAAGACAATAATCATCAGAGTTTTGATTTCCTGGTAATAAAAGTTTAATCCCCTTATATATTACCGCTGAGTCCTTTATCCAAAAATAACTGCATACCCTATTTACTGACCGATAGTAGAAAATTTTATTGCATGGAAGTAAGGCTTACACCCTCTATAAATCCAATGTAAAGATATTGGAAAATTTTCATTTATGGATGCACCATAAAATTGTAAAAATACAATAGAAAGATCATAAACCAGTCAATATGTCCTTCAACTTGTTGGATATGATACTGCAGAAGCCATGATTGCAAAACCACATTTTATTGGATTTGACATGGAAAATGATTGAACAACAGAAGTCTTCCTAAAAGGATATTTCATCATAAACTTGATCAGTGCTTTGGGAGAGGATGGTAGAATCCATTTACATTATGAGAATTATCTCAAAGGCTTTCCAAGGAGATGCCCCGTTGATTGTTTCCATTTAGAAAATATGGCAAAGAATAATCTTTAGAAGAGCTACATTTAAGCATGACATTGGAAGCAACATTAAAAAGAAAAGTTTTCTGCTGATGAAATTAAAATATGGCATCACAAAATATTAATCAGAAAAATAGGTCAGACTTTTCTACACATGGATATATAATTGTGGTTCACACTTTGGTTTGTATAGTCATGACAAATTTATTTCACAGGTAGTTTTTATCTCTCTTCCACACTTGCTTTTAACTGATACATGTAAAGGGTAATTGACTTGTTGGCTATAAGCTGACTATTTTGAAGATAAATCATAAATCTAGATAACCTGAAAAAAAATTTCAATGACTTGGATTTGAATTCAGTTCATAGAAAATAAAAAGTTGATATACTATGTCTACACTACAATAGCTTCATGATTGAACTAGATATTGGATTGTATATATATATATATTACATCAAAACAAATCCATATCAATATCCATTAAAACATTATTTCATTTGCTATGGAATTTGCTCTAAACAATATTTCTGAAATCTTCATGTTGTTGCTGTTACTTTCATGTAAAAAGTCAAGTGTTAAAAATCGTGTTAAGAATTAGCTATATAAATCCATAATGTAGAAAACCAATGCAGCTTTGAAATATTTGAATTAAATAACATTGAAAAATTTTAAATTATATGATGTCATTGTCTCTTTATATAACACGGCACTAAGATTGAAGATATTTTTATAATTAAGCATTGAAAACATTCAAGTGTTTGTGTCCATGTCATTGGTAAAAGCATAATCATACAAATTAATTATTAATTGGTAAAGATTTGCCAGAGGGTTTGCAAACAAAGGAAATTGAAATATATAATTCAGAGATAAAATGGGCCAACAATGTAGTGACTAAAATGATTGAATAAAAAAATAAACACATTCAGAAAGACAAAATTATATCTTAGCTACTTATTCTAGGACAACCATTTCAGATTCAAATTTTAAGTTATGATCATCATCATTAGGCACTCAGAAATAATGGTGGCTAGTCCTATTACAGGAAAAGAGGGGAGATCAAAAGACAAACAAAATATCCTAGAGGTGAGTTTCCAATGCCTACATAAACCAATCTATAATCCACCAATATGTCCACATACAGAACACACAATTTTTCTGAAGACTTGGGATGATGATGTTCTAGCTGTATTTTTATATTGGACTATTTCCATCATCTAATATGTGTGTTGAATGTCTTTAGAAAAGTTTAATTTTTTATTTAAATATGCCAAATGCATTCAACAGTTAGTAATATCACAGCAAACAGGTTATTTTATGCATCAACTGTTAGTAATGCCACATCAAACAACTGTTAGTAATATCACAGCAAACAGGTTAGTATATGCACTAACTGTTAGTAACCTGTTTGCTGTGATATTACTAACAGTTAGTGCATATACTAACCTGTTTGCTGTGATATTACTAATAGTTGTTTGCTGTGATGTTACTATCAGCTGAATGCATTTGGAATATTTAAATAAAAAAATTAAACTTTTCTAAAGACATTCAACACACATATTAGATGATGAAAATAGTCCAATATAAAAATAGAGACAGAACACGCCAGTCTATTATTTTGTTTATTTGATATTTTATGATGGTATTGTTTAATTTCTTTTGCAATAATTTTTTCTTTCTGAAAGACTTCAAACTATGTCTAATTGTAGCTCTCTAGTGTACTTTATTCTGAGGTAGTTTTTTAAAAAATAATCAATATAAAAATTCTTTAGCATGTATTTGATTTAGTCATTATATTGTAAACAGGTCTGTTTTTTAGCTTAAAATCATGCTCATATTTACTATAAGATATTTTAATGAAATATGTACTGTTCATTTGTTTTGCATCTCCAATCCAAAGACAATGTCATCTTATATATAAAATCCCTATTTTCTCTGTTGTTTGATTGGTGAATGTATGTTTGTCCATAAGGCTATCACATGTCAAATTCACAACCAATTAAAAACAAATTACATTGACATGAAGAAAGTAATTCCACCATTAATAAAAAATGATTGGAAAAAAATTAGTATATGTGCTTTTAACTACAGAGATATAATATTTAAACTGCAAAAAAAAAAAATGTAATTACAGTACATAAATTCATGTTTGAAATGTAATATTTAGTGAAGGGGAAAAATGGATGCTACAGTATTGTATTTACATTTAGTTTTGGGTAGCATATTATTTCATGTATCAAAGAAAGTCAGCCACTGATAAAAAATGCTTGGAAGAAAAATCAGTACATGGGCTTTTAATTACAAAATATCATATTTAAATCAGGAAGAAAATGTGAATACTGTATATAAATTCATGTGTGAAATATATTTACTGAGGATCAATAGAGATATTATAGTACAGTATTTACATTTGGTTAGGATATAACTGAAATCGTAATGATGTTTTTCAGGCTGGTGTACAATTCTCACAGTTATTTATATAATATTAAAATATTTGGTTTAATCTACCTTAAATCTTAAAAATTTGTTTGCTCAAGGATCCAATTACAAAAATCTATGATCTATTTAGGGCAGGTACATCTGGTTTTATAATAGTAGATGTTATAGTATCATATACTGCCAGTTGAAAACTATATTAATTGGTTTTATGATCTTGTCATTATCATTTTAAATTTTATAAAACATTCTTACATTTTTATATATCTTTATACTATACCAATACCAGGTCTTACTTCCATGTAATAAATTACATAAAATAATAACTCTATATGCAGTTAATTTAATTATAATTTTATTTAAACATATTTTTCTCACTACTATTACACCACCTTGTGTAAGCTTTAGAAGTCAACATATGCCAGATAGTAATGCTAAATAAATCCTTGCCCTGTATTGTTCTATCTAATGTCATCAGATTCTTTTTTAGATTACTACCTGGTATCTATTGATTGTTAAATCTTACACTAGATGGCACTATGGTAGTAAGAAAAAAAATTGCTGCTAATGAGCATCTTGTAAGCATTATATGAAATGTGATCATGAATTGACATATGATTTCCTTATTGTGATCATTGCATTGTTCAATGGATCAGTTTTAATAGCTTGAAAATGATGTTTTTAAGGCTTCCCTTAGGTGGCAAAATTGATTAGCCAGACTTTGTTTATTGATATCAACAAGCAGTAAAAAGTTGTTATGAGGTTAGCTCCTTGTGATGGATTTGTAAGCAGGAAATAATAGAACTGTGATAATCAAATGACAGGAAGTAAGATACCAAAATTTTTAAAATATTATATTACCAGTGACATTCTCATTATTCCACATAACTTCAGCTTAACATAATGCAATTTCATTAAAGAATTATTTTTCTCTTACTAATTATGCACCTAATAAAAGCATTAATTATTAATAGACACCAGGTTAAAGTGTATAATACACCCCTATCCAGTGTTGTCCTACCAAATATCAAAAAATCCAGATCCATTGTTCTCAGATCTATTGAAAATTAATGATTTCAAATTTTCAAAATGCCATCAAAGATATTCAACCAAAAGAATAATTTCATTAAAAAATAAAATTTGTTCATAATAAAATCAAATCCTACAGTAAGCACAAACCCCATCCATCATTAATGTATTTTATTTATAAAAGATATGAAAAAAATTTGTTGAAATGCCATATATATGTTAAAATATTTAATATGTGGAGTTATCGTTTATAATTACATAATTAGAAAGCACTTTACCTAAATTTTACTTAAAATCTTGGCCTGGGCTTAACTACTGTTCTAAGTAAAGTGTGTTCTAATTATCTAAATCATCAATTAAAACCTATTACCATATATATATATTGAAACAGATATACTGTTCCACAAATATATATTCAAGAGATCCCCCCCATTTAAAAAAGACTAGCATGATTTGATCAAATTAAAAAAGAAATAAAGCAAAAAGTTTATAGTTAAAAGAAAATCATTATTGATTTTATAGTTTCAAATTACGATGTAAATAAAGGCTGGCATTTATTAAAAATATTACATTTTCAATTTTTGGAACGATGTTTTTAAATAAAGTGTGATAATAACTTGAGCTAATTGAAAAACATGGCTTAGTTTTATTGTTTTCTTATCTATTCCGCTAAAAAGTAGATTATCCAATCATTATGAAGAGAAAGTCAATCGGGCTTAAATGAGAGCAGTATGCAAATTAGGTACAGTGAGAAAGGCTGCTTAATCAATCCACAGGTCAGAATATAAATAGTCAAGTTGGATGTTCAGTGCAGATTAGATTGGATTTTTAAAGTGTATGTTTAAAAAGGATTTTTTCGAAAGATTTTTTTGAAAAAGATAGTAAGAAAAGTGAAGAATTAAAAAGTTGAAATTCTTATTTAAGTGTTACTCAACTCTGACTTTCGTCATCTTGGAATATAACCTTTACAACCACTGTTAATAATGGAAAAAGAAATCATTATTCAGGAAATTATAACCATGGAAGGATAAACTAGCAGCATTTTCTCTCCACTCTAAGCCATGATTTTCCAAGATTTTCCTGGATAGACATCATAGAAAGAAGATAATGCCATTCAGCTGAAATGCAATACCCCTTTTGAAAGCAGTTACATCATGGATATGAAGAAACAAACTGGATAAATGAAGGTAATGATTTTATAAAAATATTCGATACTATGTGCATTTATAGAAGACAAGACAAAACGTATTCCTTAAACTAAAATTATACGTGTTTTTAAAAGACAAACAAAACGACTTTATTATAAAGAATAAAAAAATAATTATTACTAAAAATAGCTGCGTAAAAATACGTTCTGTTAATAATAAATTGTAAATGATAAATATTAAAAATATCTATAATCAAAAGGCATTTTCAATAAGGATTGACTTCTCATCTACAGATACATTTGAATTAAAATAAACAAAAAAAAAACGAATACTTATAATGATCGAGATTATTGATTTACAAATAAATATACCTAGAAGAGTCAGAAATACTGAACTATTACAGATAAATCTAACTGGCTAATAAATAAATGCAGCTGCTGATTAACTTATATGAAGAAATATACCTCTGTGGCATACCAAACAATAATATTTATGATAGATTAACCAACTTAAGGTTAACTGTAACTCTGAATTAGACATAAAATGTAAATTGCTAAAGAACTTGCATTCTTTAATTCCTATTGTACTATTATAAGATACATAATGGACTGCAACTAAAATACCTTAAGGTTAACTGGAACTTTGAATTAGATGTCAAATATAAATTGTTAAAGAACTTACATTCTTTAGTTCTTATTGCCCTACTGCTGGATGTACACCAAAATACACAATGGACTGAAAATAAAATATTTGTTAAATTAAGTGGAATTCTGCATTAGATGCTATAGTTGTCTTCATTACTCTCTCTCTGTTGTCTCAATATGTCACACTCCTCTCTGTGAAATAACTAAATGATTACAGATATAAACTGTTAAAGAACTGTTGAGAGAAGGACTTTATTATACTCTCAACAGATTACATTTTTTTTTTTTAAATCATATAGAAATATTTTGCTTGATGGACATTTATTTAAATTTGTTATTAAATAAAACTATTGTTATTTAAAATTAATCTTAGTTATCCAGTTGTTCAATTCTATTTTTGTTTTTATTGCATCACTCATCATTCATTGCACTTGTTCATGAGAATCTCATGCCTACTAAGCTATGTCTGGCATAACTAGACCTAGGTAAGTCAGATTGTAGTGAAATGGAACTGTAGTGGTGCAATTTGGAAAACCAAACATATAAATGTCTAGATGCTTCCAGCCTCTATGGTGCTACATCCTCTGATGAGCAGGAAATATTGTTGTAGGGGGGGGTTAACATCTGCATTGGGTAATGCCAATTGATAGTTCCTTCCTGCAACATGCTCATCAGGAAGTTGTTACAACTGAAGTAATAAAAGGGTTGTGTGGTGGTCCGGTTACAATATATATCATTAAAAACCAGTCAATGATTAGCCAATCCCAATATCAATAACAATCAACAAATTCAAACTGTTACCAAATATATATGTAAATATATAAATCACATGACAACAATACAGGCTTATCTATATCAGGAACCTTCAATTCATTGTTGAGGCATCTTCTATAAGTAAAAGATGGATGCATCCAAATTGCTACATCCAACTTTCATTTTGGTGTAAGATCTTAGTATAGACAGGAAAGTTGTCACTAAATATAAAAAATATTAAGATTTTTTTATATTTTTATAAGTTTAAATAAACCTCATTAAACAATCAAATAAAACTTGGTTTGAAAGTAGACTAATAAACAACCATTTTTAAATTGACAACTCTCATCTATATTGAAAATTGGTGAATATTTCCTTAGAAAAAGTAATGTTATTATGTTACTTTAGAAAAAGATTTTGACATATTATTTGGATTGATATTAAAGTTGGAAAAATTTCTGAAGAGGTCAGCATTCTACAGATTGTGCCTAAAATATTATTTAATTAGGTTATGAGTAATGGAAAGGCAACAAGATGGGTGAGACAGATAGTATGGTATCCAGAAGATTTAGATAAAGAATTTATGTCACTATACTTAAAAAAGGTAGAATAATTGTGTTAGGAGAATTGTTGAATGTTATAGTGATAGATAGAAAAATAGATCCTTTAATAAAGAATAGGGCAATGGACAGATGGAGAACTTGTATGGATAGTAAAGAGTTTAAATATATATAGAAGTAAACAGAATATTAGGTGTGAGTTAATTTAATATAATAACGAAGAAAGTAGTTTACTGTTTAAGCCTCAAACAGAATCTTTAGAAACAAGGGAATATGCATATAAATGGAAAAATGTGGGTGATTTAGTCTGCAAGTTGTGTAAGGAAGCCATAGAAAATATTAAGCATCCATTAATTGAATGTAAATTCCTGAAAGCAGAAAGGGTCCCAGTAGTGAAATTGTGCTAGAATAAATATAAACAAAGTTATTATACAGAAATTGTGTTATTGGTTTATATACTGGGGTTGTGAAAAGATAAGCAATATTTAGATATAAAGACCATGGAGTTGACAAAGATTATGTTGTGGAAATAGGATGGAACATGATAGAGAAGAATATGGGAAAACTTAGGACAGGGAATGGAAAGGAAAGGTAACATGGCTAACAGGTTTCTCTGGGCATAGTTTCTAAGAGATTCCTGACTCCATATAAGGAGAAGTCACAGTGTATCACATCACATCACAAGATCAAAAGCCTATCCAAATGGGTTTTCACATCCTTTTGACCAATTTTTCAAGAAGATTTTGATGTATAATAAAATGATTTTTTACTTGGTTATAAAATTTGCTCACTAATTGGTTGATTATTATAAATAAATACACAGGAAATTTTCCAATGTATTCATTTATGTTTATTTTTAGAAATAGAAATTAATAAATTTGATCAGTAATATAAAGAAAAAAATGACAATATCTATTACATCACTATCTGTCAGAATTGATTACGTATTAAAAACTTTTAAAATCTACCTTTGTTCACCCACATTAAAATAAAAAAACAAATATTGTTTTTTTTCTTTTTCAGCTTATTAATTTTTAGCTTTATGTAAATATATACGATGATCTTTATGGTATATTATTATATTTACAGATCAGTTTTTAAATATTTAAAATAGTCAAATGTAATATTTTATAATTTTATTCATGTATAAAATTAAATTAAAAGAAAATCATTTCCAATTTATTGAGTTTTAGTATAAAATAAAATTTTTAATAAGAACAGAAAGTTAAGCAATTCCAACTTATCAAGTAAACTATAGAAAATTATTAGAAACTTAAAGAGTTAAAAATTTAAAATATTGTTATTTTATATATAACTTCAACAATAAATCCCAACAAAAGTGTTGTTAGAGATAATGGATAAAACTTATTTAGCCTCAAGGAGATTGCCAACTAGTACTAATTGACTCTTTCCTGGCAATATAAAAGCATGGGTTATCTCTGTTTACAGGGATAAAATCTCTTTATTTCTGTTTTCTATTACATATGTATTGTTAAAAGTAGGTTGCATTGACAACAGTTTGAAATTGTTGATTGTTAGTAATATTGGGATGTTGACTGGCTTTTAATGATATACATATACTTGAGTGTCTGGCCTTGACTGGTCAGCCAATGCAAAATAATGAATTGCATTAGTCTATTCTAGCTGTATGGTGAAACCCATTACAAACAAGACATAAATAGATTCTATTTATATACAAACTTCTTTGATTTTTATTAAGAGTTCATTTCTGATGTATTTTAAACCCATACAAATGAAGAATTTTTAGTTCATATTCATAATATAATACTGATCTTTCCCTTCATTGGTAATTTGAATTTTCATATGTTTGTCTGTGTAATGAATTGGTTTCTTTCTTTTTTATAATTTAAATTTGAGTGAGAAAAAACATCCAATTATCTAACAAATAGAATATTTAAATGGTCTAATTTAAATAAAAATGCATGCATAATTACAGTATAAATAAAACAGTAGCAATAATTATTTTTAAGAGAGCTATGATTATGATGAACTTCACCAAAAGTGCACTCAGCTAAAGATTAAGGCAAATTTTAACAAAAGTCCATTCAGTTATGATTATGATGAACTTCATCAAAATGCACTCACAGCTTTAGGTTATAAATAAAGATATGCAGACAAACAAATAATATCTGTAATGTAATAAATACATGTCATTTGCAACATTATTTCTAATTTCGGTCTTGACTAATAAACCAAATGCTGTTAATAAATAGTCCAGAATTTCTTTATTTACTAGATTGTAGTAGGGCATGCACAAATATTTACTTAGAGAGTTAATTTTACTAGTTGAAAAAAACAAGTGGATTAAAAAAAATTAAATGGCATGTTATTACCAAATTGTGGTAGTGCTGATGACTCTAAGCTCTAAATCACTCTCTTGCAACTATCATTAGCACTTAGTCTTTCTGTCATTTTCCAGTAAAAACTGAAAATAAAACATATTGGGTTATTAATTAAAAAAAACCTGAAAAGTTCAGTATTCTGCTACTGAAAATAAACAGACACCACCACCTGCCATATTATTGGTTTGCAGCTTCTTTGTGGGACTAATTGTAAATTCCTCTTTCAATTGTTGTTAATGATGAATCAAAAAGCAGTATATTTTTCATAAATAATTTAAATATTTATGATTATTTTTACAAAATATTTATATAATAATTATTTAAAAACAACAGCATACTTCATTAAGCTTGATTTTTAGTTGAATATGTTTCTTTGTAAAAATACAAGTTGACAAAATTTGATGTAGTAGTTAATGAATTCTGATGTAATCATAAAAAGGAAACTACAATCAATAATGGTTTGTTAAACCTAATATTACATAACTTTTGTGGCTGGCAATTATAAATACAATTTTAAATATTGCAACAGAATTTTGTAGATTTATAAAGACTTTAACACTAATTCATTTGCATTTTACAAATAAAGTTCAATTAATAAAGACTGTGTTTATTTCAGTTTTTTCATCTGCATTGCATTAATTAACCGATAGAAAATAATTAATTGTTTTCATTATATACTTCATTTTATATTACTATATATATATAACATTTAAGAATCAGTCAACATATACACAATCCCAATATACATAACAATCAACAATCTCAAACTGTTGTCAAGGCAACCTCTTTTTAACAATAAAGATGGATATATATATATATTTGGAAAGTTCAAAGATGACTTTTTAGGATGTTTTTCATTTGTAAACTTATATATCTAATAGATCAGTTACAATTGATTGAATAATAATACTGAATAAAAGTTTTACTGCTAAATTAAAATGTTGAATTATTAACTCAAATTGCCATTAGGGAATAACAGCTGTTTGGATACATTGGAATATATAGATTTATAATTCTATCATTTGTTAAAGACTGTAGTGTACAAAATATTTTGGATAGATAGAATACATAACATTAAATGAAATAAATATATAATACAAATAACTGAATTATTGTTTGGAAGTTCAAAAGAGGCTTGAGATCCAGAAGTGTCAAAACTAGAATCAATACAAGGACTTTGTGCTCTAAATAATGACTGTCTACCACTAAGCTAAACCATGGAGAGGTATATATTGAATAAGGTTGAAGGGCATTATCTTTGAAATAAAAGTTTTAAAAATGTGCAATTGTTGTATAATATTTCAATGAATGATTAAAACATTCAATATATCATTAAGTTAGATTATGTCTACAATAGTAAAATCTTAATAGATAAATACCCATCAATTAATCTCAGGAGAAAGCATGTGGAAACCAAGCACTTTAAATTTTGGCTCAGTATCTCTAAAATCTCACATTACATAACTATCTTATTTACATTTTTACAAGCGAAACAATTATGAGCCTACTTATATCTGATAGATCCACAAATAATCAAATAATTGCAGTAGTAACTTCAAAAGTGCAGTCATTATGCCAACAATTAAAACAATTCCCTAAAACAACACTCTGTTAATCATATTTGACTTTAATAAAGCACCAGCAGAGAATGTCTTGGCCAAAACAAGTAAATTATTTAACAATATCTAAATATAAGCAAAGCAAAATACAATGATTTTGAAGGTTTTGATTTTGGTCTTACAAGAGCATCAATTTAAGAACTTAAAAATGGAAAATTTTAGATTTACAGCAGATCATTATATCTTAAAAATATATGTTATGATCAAAACCCAAATCCAAAATTAAAAAAATTAATTTCAAGTAACTAATTGTAGGTTTTAGCTATTTTAAGATGCGTATGGATTGAGTCATTTATTTTATTAAATCTGAAAATTATACAATAACCACCATCATTCTTAAACAATGATTAATTTTTTCATCTGTTTTTTTATCTTACCATTTGCAGTCTTTAATGCAGAATCTAGGCATTACATGCCTATTATGGGGCTGTTAGATCTCATCTTACCTTTAAATTAATGGACTAGTCAAAATTCTATCTTATCTTGATCGGATTAAACATTTATCATAGCAGTCCAATAGATATATATATCCAATAGAAGACAACAGTTCAATGGGTGACAATCCTCAGAGAATTTGATTGTTTTTATTATGCAAGGGGATCTGTTCATATCAGTCCAGTTGGAGATTAAGGAAAACAACAAAAATTTACTGTCAGACTGGAATGGAAATATTCATGTTGTCTGCTATATGGTTGAAGCACTGATGTAAGTTTACATTAAAACTTAAAGCTGCTAGTTGTGGTACAATAAGAAGTGTCACCATACCTACACACAAGGCAAACTGACACAGAACAGCCACAAATCATGAGGCAATCTGTCACAGTACAGCTGGAAGTGATAATAGATGCTAGAAGGGTACTTAAAGTTCCTTCCATTAGCAGTTGCATGGCAATTAAACACCATATCAAGCCAAGGTATATCAGATGTATTGCACATATGCATTTCTATATTTTTTAGTTAATAAATATTTAATCGTAAAAGAAAAGAAAAAATGCCTCATTGCTTTAGTCATATAGTGGATAATATAGTTACTATTCCTCATGTCTGGCAGTAATTAATTGATATCTAAGCTTACTTTCAATTAGACTGACCATTTATAGTCAGATGCCATCCCATAATGAAGACAATTGGTTTCTCTGAGAATCAACATCCATTGGCCTCTTTCCTCTATTGGATATATATTATCTATTTAGAAATCTATTGATCTGTGGTGATAAATACTCAATCTGATCAAGATAAGATGGAATCTAAATTAGTCCATTAGTTGAAGGTAAGATGAGATAGAACAGTTTATTTCTGCACTCTCTATTACTATATTATTATGTATCTATGCGCCTACTTTTTCACTCTTTAATTGAATGCTTATCAATTCCGATCTCTTTTTTTTTTTGCTTGTTATTGACATCATTGAAAAAATTAAGAGAATAAATTGGAGTTGGACTGGACATATTGTAAGAAGAAATGATAATAGATGGACAATTGAAAACTTAAACTGAAATTCCAAGAGTTTGTAAAAGACCTAGAAAGAGACCTCATATGAGATGGATATATGAAATAAGGAAGTACGCTGTGGTGATGTGAAAAAGAGAGATTAGAGATTGAAGAAGATGGGTTGAACTTGGAGAAATCTTCATCCTGCAGTGGACTGACAATAGTTGAATATGATGGAGTTGATTTATTTCCCTCCTTGTTCGTTTCGCGTCCAAAGTAACAATATACAAAATCATTTTCAAATGACTGTTAATAGTGATTAAATAAATCATTTAACAATATAAATATAATTCGTTTAATTAATTTACAAATACTGCAGTGAGATATGACCGAGTATATAAAAGCAATATGGATTTTTTTTTTTTTTTTTAAAAATTGCACTAAAATATAAATATTAAAAACGAAAACATTTTAATATTAATAAAAATATAAAATATTTATGATGTCAAATAAAATATTAATATCGTGAATTTTTCCAATCAATCTAACAGAAAATAGCAAACGTAATATAAGCAAAGAAAATACGCGAAAATTTCTACACTAGTATTATAATATTATGAATATACTGCGTAAAGTTAGATCAAAATATAATTCATAAAATCAAAGTTAGAAACAGGAAATTAAATCAGGAAAAATATTTGTTTACATTTGAACGCGATTTAACTATTTCACAACATTAATAAATAATGTTAATTAAGTATACATAACATTCCAATTTTAAATTATAATAGTTGTTGAAAGCAAATTTTACAATTCAAAACATGTCAGTTATTTCATTGATAAATCTTGGTAAACAAAAAAAATAATTTTTCGGATATTCTTATTGGTAATATTTGAGAAATTATGTTTTACATTTTAAACTTATACATCATCTCAAGATAAGATTTCAGTTATTTATAATAAAATGAAAAAAAAAATGTGTTTGAACTTTGTAATATTATATATCATCATCAACCATTATCAATCCACTGCAGAATAAAGGTCTCTCCAAGTTCAATCCATCTTCTCCGATCTTTAGCTTCTCTTCTCCACATTATCCCTGCACACTTTCTTATTTCATCCATCCATCTTACATGTGATTTCTTTCTGGGTCTTTTACAATCTCTTGGAATCCAATTTAAGATTTCAATTGGCCATCTATTATCATCTCTTCTAGCAATATTATATATAGATAATTATAAACTAAATGTGTCAATTAAAAATATTAATGAAAGTGTAAGATAAACTGCAGATTCAGTCTCTACAAGCTGTTTCTAATTATAATAATATTGTTTTAAAGAATCATTGTATGTAGACACATCTGATAATCTTGATTGCCTTGGAATCTTATCTTCTTTCTGGTAAAAATAACTAGATATCTTATTACCAACCAATACTGAAAACTGGATAAATAGATGCATTGGCTAGGGATCAGTTATTTAGAAAATAATCATAAGCCAGCAAATAAAATCAAATAATTGAAAATCGATAGTTATATTTTCTGAGGATTTGGCCACAGTTCATCATCATAACAATCCTAATAAACTAACAACTCATCATAAGATCCTTCAAAACATGAATGCTGAAATAAAAAAATTAAAAATAGGAATAATTTTGAAGAATATATAATATTACACAGAGGCAAAATTCTCCTTACCCTAGCACCACTCAGTGATAGCCAGAGTAATCAATGGATGCAGGGGGATTTGTGCCTAAAATCTCTATTTAATACTTCCTCATTCAATATCCCTAGACTAGTTTCTACCTTGTGGCTTTCATCAGTGATGAGCCTTGGATTTGAGAGCACTGCACTTAGATTTTAGGATTTAATGCAACCTTCCGGCAGCCATCTTTTACTTTATTAGCTAACTAACAGCTTGTGTAAGCATAAAGAATGGTGATAGTGTTTTAATATAAGGAATGAAAAAACATATTAATAGTCTCTGGAGCAAATAAAATCTTCAATTAATTGAAAAATGATATCTAAATTTTATGAGGATTTGAATCACAATTCATCATTACAATCTTTCAAAAACATGAATGTTGAAATAAAAGAACTAAAAATAAGAATAATTTTGAAGAATATGTAATATTAATGAAACAAAAAGAATAAGGAATATAACAACAGTCTCAAAGTAGCAAGACTTCTCTAAGATTTATTTTGAACAGTCTCAAAGTAGCAAGAGTTCTCTAAGATGCATTTAATGGTAGTAGCTGAATGCTGAAAAATGAATTACTGCTATCAAATACAGTATACTAAATAATATTTAATTATCATACTTTAATTCACAAGTGTCAAATTTTTTGCACTTGCACTTTTGATATAATCTACTTCAGATAAATATGATGGTGGTTATTACTAATCATTTATTAAAGTACAGATTATCACTAACTCAGATATAAACTTAAGATACATACAATAACCCAACATTATCACATGATCACCATTCTTTATGCTTACACAAGCTGTTTTTCACAAGGTAGAAACTAGTCAGGGGATATTGAAGAATAGGCAATTGATAGGGATTTTATGCACAAACCTTGCTGGATCCATTGATTACTTCTGGCATACAATGAGTGGTGCTACTGTATGGAGAGTTTTGAGTCTGTGGAACTCAACTTTATCTTATTTTTTATATGTATATGCCTTGTTAGATTTATTTAAAACTTCCACTATGCCATACAGTCTTACAAAATATGGGCAGGCACTAGTTGGAGATTTTATGCACAATATCCATTGATTACTAAGGCTTGCACTGAGTGGCAGCACTGTATGGAAAGTTGGCTACTATTTGACAAAAATGGAATGGGATTCATTAAATATCTGATATATTTCTCTTATAACAGTTATAAGAAATGAAGAATAATTTGGATAGGTGTGATGATACTTCTTTAAAGATTTGTCAATGATATAACTGGTATTGGCCAAGTAATTTGAAAATCTTTATATAGAATTAAAAAAGAAATACTGTGGTTATTTATGCATCGAGTGCTGAATAATATGGTAGCAAAGAGAATATTCAAGGAGAAATGAAGTGAGCTTATTTTTAATGAAGGAAAAAATGAATTAAAATTATTGGAAGTCTAATTGCATTAAATGAAAAAAATCAGTAACATATAGACTAGAAAGAATTTGTGATATACAAAGTTAGTGCAAATAGAATCTACTTTTACACGTTTAAATAAAGAATAGAATGGAAAATATATGACATATACTTAATTATGAGGAATGGGAAAAGGGAATGGACAATTTGATTTAAAAAAGTAGTGAAAAAATGGAAAATACTGTATATTAACATGGACAAAAATAGTTTAGACTTATATAAGAATAACAATATATAATCCAAAAGTGCAAAATCAAATAAAAATTTGGCCTGTGGATGTAATTCATGTAGAAGTGAAATGTAAAATAATGAAAGTTTATTTTTGAAATGTAATTTGTTGATAGAAGATCAGGATAAATTATTTGGTGAGGGAAGTAAGAATAAAAGGAATGTTTGGTTTGTTTGTTTGTTTTTTTGTTTAGCCCCTTATATCAAAAACTGAAAATAGGTAGCCAAGATACTGGAATTAATAAAACAACTGTTATTAAAATGTGTAAAAAAAAATGAATCTTTTCTAGAAAATTGGGTTAATAATAGGGAATAAGGAGTACATAAGTCTATTGAAGTACGGAATTAGGGGTTGTTTAATTTGGCTAATAGAGGGTTTGAACAAGTGGATTTTAAATATTTCTGATTGTCATTTACAAGCCATACATCCCATGACCCAAATAATAATGTATAATGTGGACATATAATTAATGTTTTTTGTGTATGTTAGGTTATTAATCTTTAGTAATAAACAAATTATTATATCATTTTCTCTTCTACTTCTTTTATATTTATTACTATTATAAATATAGTCAATCAACCAATAGTTCCAGATACATCATCAATTCATCCACTGTATCACTCCCTTTCCTTCATCACCCAACTCTTCAATTCCACATATTCTTCCCATCTCTTATATCATCCAGCAATATCATTCTTTTCCATCCTTTATTTTTTTCACTCACCATTCCCTTTCAAAACTTTTCATTAAACTATACTTTTATTTTAGTATATCCCCAATACATCTTCTCTTCGTATTTCTAGTTTCCTCAATCAATCTTTTTTTTTATTTACTTTTTACATAACTTCTTCATTTGCTATTTTATCCATTCAACTGATTTTTTCCATTCTTTTACATGACCACATTTCAAAAACTTTCAAACTGTTCCTAATTTTATTACTGAGAGTCTATGTTTAAAATCATACAATAGTATATTTCATACATAGCCTTTAATTAATATTTTTCTTAATTATCTCTTCAAAAGGTCACAAAATATTTTTTTCTCTTAATAAATGCCTCCTTTACCAAAGCTATTCTTCTTTTAATTTCATTTTCATTTCTTCCTTTTTCAATCATTGCCTTTACTTGTTGAACTATATTATCATATAATAATAAAAATAAACACTTTTTCTTTACACATTATTTTAAATGCAACATCTTGTTTTTATTATTGGCTAACAGTTTTGACAGTACAGTAGTCTTTATCAGAGCTTCCATTATCTTCTGATAATATCATCAGAAAATTATAATAGAAATTCTGATGAAGACTTCTGAATAGTTGAAACTGTCCAATAAACAATAATAAAAATAAAATTTTGCATTTAAAAACATATATAAAGAAAAGATGCTTTATTTTTTATTTATAATAAAAATATTGATGTTATATATAGAGCTCACAAATAAGCTCTTAATAAACTTTTCAGAATATCCCCAATCCAGACTGTTTTCTCTACTGGATTTCTTAGTGAGGTGCTAGGATATTCAGGCATTACATTAAAAATAGCAGGACAAGCCGCCCAGCACTTTATCTAATGGACAACTATTAAGTAGAAAATCTAAAATTTTCAGACATTAATCTGTCTTCCAATACAACTATCTAACTTAAATAGCTGTATGGGACTGAACCAAGTTCAGATACACCATATATTAATAACTTTAGCAATATAAAATTGCCAAAGCCTTAATTGCAAAAAATAAAACTACAAAGAAATCAAGTTATATGTCACATGACCTAATTTAACAAATTTGTATTACAAATGTCATGTATAGAGCTCGCAAGTAAGCTCTTAACAAGCTTTGCAAAATATCCCCAACCTCAGACCAGTAATGCCTAAATATCTTAGCACCTCGTTGAGGAAGCTAGTAGAAAAAACCGGTGTGAGGTTGGAGATAATTTGCAAAGCTTGTTAAGAGCTTATTTGCGAGTTCTATATATAACATTTGTAATACAAGCTTGTTAAATTAGGTCATGTGACATATGACTTGATTTCTTTGCAAATATTGAAGTATATTAAAATCATAATGTTATTAAGTAAAATAATAAATTATTTAGTTCCAATACAAATATTATACCAATATAAATTATATTACTTAAATTTTATTTTCACTATATGGATATACATGATTATGTATTTAGAAATATGCAGTCCTACAAGTCAATCAAGTTCTAAAATGTTTATAAGTGACTCATATTTACAATTATTAAAAAAGTACATTTTTTATGTAAATGTACGTACAAACTTTTAAAATGTAATCCTTTATATTAGAGCTAGACCAATAGTCCTTTCTAAACATTGTATTAATTATAAAACATTACCTTTTAATAGAGTACACAGTATGTCATAGCAAACAGGTGACTGGTTTTCTCCCCAATTTGCCCTCAGCACCATCTCTGAGTAAATATGTGCATTACATAACAGGATATTTTAGCTATTACAACAAAATTTAAGGCATTAGCATGTCTAAATCATGAATTATGAAATGTGACTGTGTTTGTGTGTCTTCAAAAATTGTATTCAATATTCTCCATGTTATTGCGAAATCTTTAAGGCTTCATTGCAATACACAATTTGAATTCTTTCAAATATCTCATTAGTGGTTTTGCCCAATTAAAAATAAAATTTAATATTATCACTTTATTTTGTTGTAAGTTAAGTCCCATAATTCAAGATTCAGATCTGTCAGTGTCTTAAAATTTTTGTAGTGAATAGCTAAATTGCTATGTAACATATGAGTTAACTCAGATATATTTCAGACATCTTGAAGAGAGAATTAGCCACCTTTTCACTAGAACACACTCAAGGATTGTCAATAAGTAGGAATTGAGAATGTCTTAGCAACAGCAAAAGCTAAAAGTTATTTCTGTTTACATGGATATAATCTTCTCAATTCTACTCTTTATTATAATAGCAATCCATGGAAATATTTAATTCAACATATATATATATATATATGTTTACATGATGAAGCAAATTAAAATATCTAGGCAAAAGAGCAATAGAAATAAGCAATATTACTTAAGTGGCAATGATAAGTTATCTCTCTCAGTAATTTTTTTTGGAACTCACATCCATTTAATAAAATAATGAAACATTTTAATTACCAAATATAAATATTTTTAAGTATTAAAGAAAAAAACTATTCAATGCTCTGTAAATAAAAAGGCATATACTTAAATGAAATAAATGATGTCTTTCAACACGTGAAAATATTTTACTATTATATTGTATTGTGAAAGTCTGTGCTCATATACCCTATATATAGACACAGATATATAATAAGCCTGTGTTTCAGTTATTACATAGTAGAGATGTCTGCCCATCCATTTTATATGTATTAAATGGATTATGTCTTGTACATGAGGGGTCAGATTGACCTTAGGTCAACATGGGTGTGACAAGAATCTCGGTCTCAGGGTGGCTTTTGAGTGTTCCATTTTCAGATTTTCAATTGGATGGACGGTTGAAGAGTTGGAGTGAGGAGTGGATTGAAGCCTGTCCATTAAAGTATGAAGATTGGCTATCTTAATATATATCTGAGCACTTGTAGCATATATGTGTGGAGATGGTAATCTGGACCAACTGATGATTGCTGGTTTAGCATGAATTACGTATATTGGTGTTTATTTATCTTTTCGACATATATGTGTTCAAGTGTATCCGTGTTATGAGATAGAGTGGAGAGTGGTGAGTGGTGTGAAAGTCTGTGCTCATATACCCTATATATTACATATACAGACACAGGTATATAATAAGCCTGTGTTTCAGTTATTATATTGTATGTATATACGTGCGTATATATAAACATTTGCTTAATTATATCATAGATGGAAAAATATTTATAAAAATAAGCAGTGGATTCCTGTTAAATTTTCAATACTTAAATCTATAAACGTGTAAAAATCCATTTAAAATACATATCCAATGGTAAATAAATATTATATCATTGTTATAGTTATAGAAAGGAAAATGCATAATGCAAAAAAATAATTATAATTTTATATACATCCAAACTCACTCAAATATTTAGCTATAGGGTTAAAATAAAAAGATAACGAGAACAAATAAAGCAAAAGTATTTTACAATAAAGTGGATACACGTTATAGTATGAAGAGCTAGAATGAAATGAATTGAAAAATGTGTATTAGTTCTAATCTACGTTACTCTTTTTTTTAATGTAAACATTTACTTCTCATATATTATTACACGTGTTTACAGTATTAACTTTTAATTTCACAAATAGTCTCTAGATGGCACTCCATTTTGTATTTATATTATTCTTTCATAGTCTAAAGAGTAAAACCAAGAAATTAAATAATTATACTTAAAAATTTCAGTCTAGATATTTTTTATTGCAAGTCTTCTTTTTTTTTACTTGAAAGTTTTTTTTTTATTTAAAAAAAAGAAAGAAAACTGATGCTTGTCATAAAAATAGAAAACTATCTCTTAATTTAAGTAAAATCAGTAAAAACTTCCAAACAAAATATACAAATGCAAAATTTAAAAAAGAAAAAAGATATTTCTATGCTATACAAATTTAATTTTTTTTTTTCATGTAAGTAATAGTAAAACTATATATATATATTCCGATCAATTCATATAAAGTTAGTTATTTTGTATTTGGTTGGAATATATTACGTGTGGGAAAGAGAAATGTGAGTAACTTATGTGTGTGTGTGCTTAATTAAAAAAAAATCAGATATATTAATCTTTAATTGAGTTTTGAAGTTTATATCTGTGCTAGAGACGATTTCTAGTTTAGTAAATGATATTAATAATCATTACTGTATTTATCTAAAGTGGATGGTGTCAAAGATGTGAATTGAGATAGTTTGACACTTGTAATTCAAAATGTAAGGATTGACATATATATTTAATTATTTTATAATTTTAGATATATTTAAATAATCTTGTAAGCAAATAAATAAATGATTGCAGACTAGTTCAAATTCGGACTATTAGAATGTATATGCAATTCTTTATTTTTTTTATTTTTGCCTTAATTTTTTTAAATATATATTTTTAATATCTTATTACTAATATTTATCCGGATGTCAACCATATCGGTTAATAGTGGACATGTATGTAATAATGTTCAATTGGGAAAATATAAAAATATTGGATAGAGAGGAAAAGGTGCAAATGAAAATTCAAGAAGATGGTCACGTGACAATGGCAAATAATCCTATAACTCAACCCGGTGTGGCAATATATGATGTATGGAAGCCTCTAATTAATCTTACTCTTAGAATTTTTTTTTTTTTTTTAAAAAGCCTCTTATTAAAAAAATTGCAGAATTCACGAAGATTTGAACCAACGCTAATATATAAAATTTCTACTATCCATTGCCTTGAGCATTGCCTAAAATTCGAGAATCTAAAGGTATAAGTTCAATCCATATACTAATATTGTCACTGGTCAGGCCAGAAACATCTGGAGAAGAGTGGAAAAATACTACTACTTGAAATATTGTGTAATTACTAACCTGTGTAGTCTACTTTTACTAATAAACTGTTTGTATTTGAAACGTTTAAATTAAGTTTAAAATTTTCTATGCATTCAACATTTACTGATAGATAATGGAAACAGTCCAACAAATTATCACATTTAATATACCATCAACATAAACCTTCAGGCAAATAATAAGTAATTATAATCATTTCAAAGTCTGTGTACTGATGCATAAATTTTTGTAAATAGTCCCTATGACATTTATAGGGCTACCAGAAGTCGATGTCGATTTGTCAGCCCTTAATAGTAATAGTATATTCAAATTTCATAAAAAATATATCTGGAAACTAGGTTCAGTATAATCTTATTTTCAAGTGTGTTTGTTTTTTTACTAAATTATTTATTTAATTTTTTTCTATAATTATAATTATAAAAAGCAACAAAAACTAATTAAAAACTAATCCTAAAAGAAGTCGTCTTTCTTTCCATAAAAAAAAAAAAAACCAAACATGTGTTATATATTTAAAATGTTTTAAAAACAATATTAAATAAAAGAATGACCTTTTTTTTTTCAGAAATGACAAACATAACTTTCGCATATATATATAAATTGATAATGTTAAATTAGAAATTAAAAATTAAAATAGATAATTCATCTACCTATATTATGGCCATTTTTGAATAAGAGGCCCCCTGTACTCAAAAAATAATTTAAATTTAGCTCAGAATTATAAAAAATTACCAATGTGGAATTCGTAATATTTAAATACTAGTATACGTACTTAAGCTAGATGTAATTAGAGGGGGTTTGAATCCAGATTTCAAGCTCCCTTCAGTCAACCATTCCATTTTATACAATGATACACATGACCACTTATATGTGAAAACAATAAAGGATCTCCAATAGACATATTTTGTGCTAAACCAGCATTCATGAGTTGGTCCAGATTATCATCTCCCTCACACACATATATTGTGTTTCGTTTGTATTAAGATAGCAAATCTTCAAACGTTAATGGACAGGCATCAGTCTTCTCCACTCTCCAACTCTTCAGCCATCTATATCATTGAAAATCTGATGATGGCATGTTCAAAGCTTCTCTAATTATATCTAGCTTAAATATATATATATATATGTCATACTTGTATGTAAATATAACAGATTCAGCCTGTATTCTGTCCATCCCTCTTCTGTGTCTTTAAATGATCTTAAGATCCCACATATAAGGGGTCAGAATAATTTACGGTCAACATGGGTATGACAACTAAATTAGCAAACAAGAGTTATGAGCATGCCATTATCAGATTTTCAATGGTATCAATGGCTGAAGAGTTGAAGGGTGGAGAAGATTGAAGCCTGTCCATTAAAGTTTGAAGATTTGCTATATTAATATAACCTGAGCACTGGTTATATATGTGTGTGGGGGAGATGATAATCCAGGCCAACTGATGAGTGCTGGTTCATCACAAAATAGGTATATTGGAGATCATTTATATTTTTTATATTTATGTGACCATGTGTATCTGTTGTATAAATGTAGAAGGGAGCTTGAAAGTCTGGGTTTAAATCCCTTCTAATTACAATGTAAAAATTATAATAAAAGATCATGATAAATGATTATGTAATAGTTTCTTTATTTCAAGTTGTTTCTATGTGTGATATTTTTCACTTCAAATTTTTAAAAAAAATTGAATTGATAGCCTGTAACATCACACATAAAACTGCCATCTGAAAAGTAGTAGTATTCTGTGAAAAGGCTTTGATTATATAGTAGCTACTATTCTACAATGCTAACACTAAAATGTTTTTTTGTTGCTTTCACTCTGATCATCTATGTTTTCATATGTTCCTGGACTTATACTGAATTATGATTTATATATAATCTCAAACTCATAGAATACAATTGATGTTTATTTATTAAAACAGATATAAATATGGGTATCTACAATATATGCAATATTATGCCTTCACCAAATACTGTTGGCTTGGTATAGCATTTACTTGCTGTGCAACTATTTTTGTACTACCCTTCTAAGTTTACCTACTACTTTCAACAGTATTGTGACAGCTTGCCTTATATCTGGTTTATGTTTAGTAGCTTCCAGCCCTAAACGTGTATGTGCCTCATTGCTCAGTCTTTTAGTAGCCAGTATGTGGTATTCTGTTCAGCTTTGACAGTTGCTATCTCCCTCTTACCTCCAACTGGACTAACTATTTATAGCCAGCTCTCTTCCTATAATTAAAACAATTTCATTCACTTTGCACCATTACCCATTGGCTTGTTACTGACAGTGGATATGTTTTCTGTTTATATATCAATCAACATAAGATTGATTCTGAACTAGTCCATTATATGAAGGTAAGGTGAGATATAACAATATCCCATAAAATATTCTATATTATATAAATTAGCAAGTGATAACAACTTATGAAAATCAAAGTCGGTTTCTCTTGTCTTCATATCTGTTTCATAGCACAAGCCTAGAGTTGATGTCAAAACTCTTGTAAAATAGATTATAAATCATTTGCAATGACTGAAAGTATTTTTAATACTTTCCAGACAGTAAAGTTATATTCACAAGATTGTAACATCTGAATTTGAACTTGTTTTGAAATCAGTCAATTCTTAATGCAGTTAGAACTAGAAATATATTAAGGATAAACTGAGAATTATATAAACCCAAGTTCAAATTTAAAAATGAATACCCAATCATCATGAAATTCTTTCTTTTTTGACACTCCAATTGGATAATAAAGCTAATAAAGTAGTTTTAGTAGAAAATTGCACATAGATATGATGATCTGTACCAACTGATGAGTACTGGTGCAGAACAAAATGCATATATTGATGATCATATATCTTTTTCATATGTATGGGTCATGTGTACTAGTTGTATAAGATGGAGTGGATAGCTGTATGGAGCTTAAAAGTTTTGAATTGAAATCCCTTTTGATTACATTAATTTCCATACAGACAAAATACTTATATTTAAATATTGAATATTCAGACTGTATTCTTCCCATCCCTCTTCCGTGTATTTAAATGGACATTTTAAGATCCTATACATGAGGGGACAGAGTGACTTAAAATAAACATGGTCATGACAGTAACATTGGCATCAACAAAGACTTTGATCATTCCATCATCAGATTTTCAGTGATAGGGTTGACTGAAAAGTTGGAGGGTGGAGAAGATTAAAACCTGTCCATTAAAGTTTGAAGATTTGCTAACATAATATAAACGGAGCACTAATTATACACATGTGTGGGAGCCAATAATGTGGACCAACTGATAAGAACTGATTCAGCATGAAATATGTATATTGGAGATCATTAATCTGTTTCACATGTATTTGGTCATGCTCATCAGTTGTATAAGATGGAGTGGATAGCTGTAGAGAGCTTAAAAGTCAAGTTCAAATCCTTCTAATTACATTAAGTTCAGAATATACAAGTATATTTAAAAATATATATTTGGGATAGATAGTCTAAATTATTAGAGTTAGAATTATAAAATGCTCACTGATAAAGGCAAAACTCAGAAACTAGTTAGTCAAAAAGTAGGGATTTTACAGTGCTATGCCATATGATGTTCATTAGATTACTGAAATTTACAGTATATGGCTCTAGAGTTCTCTTGGAAATGTAAACATTATGAGAAACAGCAGTTATTGTAGGAAAACTTTGATACCCATGTTTCCTACTGTTTATGATCTTGTTACCATTGACTCTCTCTTATTACTAACCTTTTTTTAAAATGTTGAAACCACTGAAAATACTTACAAACATTGAATTACTGTAGTTTAAAGTTTTTTCAATCTACCTACAACATTTTTTCCCCATTTTTTTTGTATCTAAGATGCTATTTTCTCAAATAAAATACTTAAACATTAATTTTTTAGTTAATAAAATAATTAAATGATTTATTGTTTGGGAATTCATACAGAAGTTAAGTTCCGGAAGAGAACACCATCTGGTGATTTATTATTTACTTGAAACCCAGAGTCTGCAATTATAACACGGCAACATGCCATAAAACAGTAGAGAAAAAAATCACACAATAGTGCTACCTAGTGTAAGATTTAATAATCAGTAAATGCTAGAAGATTGTGCATTTTAATCTCTATCCAATGCCTTCACATGTAATATTTTCAGAGTAATTTGATGATATTAGATGGGAAGGCACTAGATAGAGATCACAATGAAAAATCTTTTAACACCTATTGATTACTAAGGCTTACACTAGGTGGCGCTATTATGTAAAAAATTCCTACTCTTTAGCAACTTGTTTATACATGAAGAAGTGGTGATGATGTCATATTTTAGCGATATTCGGCATGCATATAGAACTAGATGAATTTTAGGGAGTGAGTTCTACATGATATATACATATGAACACAACATATAATGTGTTTAATTGTAATCTATAAATATAAACTACTTTATTTTTTTTTCTTCTTTTGAATAAGAAAATGGAATAGTTTATATTTAGTTTATGATTATTTATTTATAAATGGAAAAAAAAACCGGAATAGGAAGCTTTTACATATGAAAGTCGGTTCAATGCGCTGTTTATAATTATTTTGATTCTAATAAATTTTATTTATTAATAAAAATTCTAATAATTTTCTGAAAGCATTGGTTTGTTTGGGCTTTCTTTCCCATTAATTTTAAAAATTCTAGATATAAAAATTGTTTGAATTTAATAACTGCAATGTTTAATGAGGAGAATATTTTTTATATATTGTATAAAAATAGATTTGTTTATAACTTTTTCTTTTTGAAAGTTAACTCAAAATCATTATTTATCGTTTAGAAAGTAATTAAAGAAATCATTCTAAACTAGGATTTTTCCGACGGTCAAAAAAATTGATAATCTGTTGACCATGTTATAGTAAAAGACACTAATTAAATGTCATATACTTCCTGTATATTCTACAAAAAAAAAAAAGAAATACAAAAAAAGAAAAACAAAAATAATTTTACCAAAAAAGTCTATCTCGCTTTTTTCTTTTAAATTTTAGATTATGGAGAGATGCAAGAAGAGATTGAAAACGCAGTATATCGGTAAGAGAACAAACAGATGTTACTGACTTCATTGAAAAAATTAAAAGACTGAAGTTGGGCTGGACATATTGCTAGAAGTTATGGTAATAGATGGACAATTGAAATCTTAAACGGCATTCCAAGAGATTGTAAAAGACCCAGAAAAAGATCGCATGTAAGATGGATGGATGAAATAAGAAAGTGTCAGGGGGATGTGAAGAACAGAAACTAAAGATTGGAGATGTTATGAACTTGGAGAGATCTTCATCCTGCACTGGATTCATAATGGTTGATGATGAATGGGTGTATTTTATAATAATGTGATGCAATGCAAAATGACTTCTCCTTAGACAAAATAGAATCTTGTATGTATAAATCATTTAATTTATGTTAGACATAATATAGCTGAGGATTAAAAGCGTCTTAAAAATATGTTGAATAAATTGGAAGAACGATATATGGACTATGAAATAAAGATTAATGTTGAGAAAACTAAGGGTTTAAGGATAGAGAAGAACACAAAATGACTCCAAATTGAAATCCATGATACATAGTTCAACAGCTAAAGGGATTTAGATATTTGGAACAGTGAGGATGGAAGAAGTGAAGATGAAGTTAAAAGAAAAATAGCATTGGCAAAGGAGACATTTGAAAAGAGAAAGAAATATTTTGCGGATCTTTGAAGAGAGAATTAAGGAAAGAATTACTTAAATGCTATGAGTAGTATGTACTATTTTATGTTATAAAACATGAACAATGAGTAATAAAATTAAGAGCAGATTGAAACTTTTTGAGATGTGATCATGGAGAAGAATGGAAAAAATAGGTTGGATGAATAAAATAACAAATGAAGAAATTTTGAAAAGAGTAAATGAAAAAAGATTGATTGAGGAAATTTGAAATAAAAAGAGAAACTGAATTGGACATATATTAAACAGTATAGCTTAATGAAAGATGTTTTGGAGGGAATGGGTGAGTGGAAACAAAAAGAAAGGATAGAAAAGATCATTGGATGATATAAGAGATGGGGAGAATTATGTGAAATTGAAGAGATGGGAGAGAACAAAGTAGAAAAATGGATGAATTGGTAATGTGACTACTCTGTGGGCTTGTCCATGGGACAGAATAGCATTGATGATGATAATAATGCTGAAGGTTAGATTGGTATATAAATGTGAATACCCAAAAGCAGCCCATACTTAAACAATATTAAAAATATCTCAATCCGTTTGTTGCCAAGGCAACCTTTTTTATTGTGATAAGATGTATACCCATCTTTGTTTATAGTCTAACATGTTCACACAGGTACTAAAGATTGATTATTGATGGTAAGAGATTCAAATTTATAGTCTACAGAAGTTAAAAGAAACACCATTAAACGGTCTGCTTTCAAAAACAGGTTATGTTTGCCTGTTCAATGAAGTTTATTTAAACTTCTTTGAATTATAAATTTCAAACTCTTTCAATTAAGTGTCAATATTTAGTGCCTATATAAACATATTGAACACCAGATAAAAATGGGTAGCCACCTTTATCATAATAAAAAAGTATTTCCTTAGAGATTCTTGTTATTGTTTGGTATTTAGGTGTGGAGTGGTTTCATGTACTTTCTGATATACATAATACAATTCTAAAAAGAACTTTACTGCCAGCTGAAAAAAGACATTTTGATTATTTTTAAGGTCTTAAAGGAACTGACTAATGCAAATTCCCAATGACCATTCCATATATTCTAGTCATTGCAGTTGGTATTAGTATGTGATTTTTCATAATGGGCTCTTCATCAATATGTATTAAACCAATGTAATAAATTTACTTCTTTTACCGCTAATTTTAAAACCCAGAAACCCTGTCTTTTTTAATATCAATTGGCTAATAATGTTTAATTCACCATCAATAAAGTATTTTTGAAGACAAAATGAATGCAAACCTGAATGATCCTTCATTAGACTTTTTCCAATTATGATGGACAAAACTAAATTGTGCCTATATTCTCAGAAGGATATAAAGTCATCAAACTAAAGCAAAAAATTCTAGATAAAATCAGAGAGTGTTAAGAATCTCCTGATTGTGGGTGCATGCTTGCATTTGATGGTGATCCCTCTTTTAGCTACTCACTACTGCAAATCATTTCCAAGTAAAAAAGTATTATGTGAGTTAGAAGAAAAATAATCTAATATGTCATTGGTGGACTTTGTGAAGTTAAATATGAGGTAAAGAGATGATTTGAAAAATGCACATATAGTTTACTATTAAAGCATGCATACTGAAAACATATATGGAATAGGATTTATTGTAAAAGTGAAAGAACAGCATTGTGGAGATTGATAGTATGTCAGACAAAACACTAAAACATCACATGATCACCATTTCTTATGATTATACAGTCTGTTAAAACAGTAACAACCTTGATCATACAGTAGTGCCACCCAGTGCAAGCCATAGTAGTCAATGGATTCTAGAGGGCCACAAGCTAGAAATTAGTCTCAGGATATTAGATGAGTAGGTACCAAATAAGAATTTTGATGCACAAACCTCCTAGCATCCCTTGATTATTATGGCTTTCACTGGGTGGCACTACTGCACAGAGAGAGAGTTGCTAGTGTTATATATATATCAGACAGAGTAAAAAGAATTGGTTTCAACTTAATGAAAGATTTCAAATGTAGATAATTCAGGTATGCTCCAATAAGATTTCAGTGTTAAGAAGACATCAAGGATCTTACAAGACATTTTGATCATGTCAAGCAATATTTTATAATTGTTATGGGAGACTTTAATAATACAATTAGAAAACAATTGAAATATGGAAGTGCTATGGGTAAATTTGACTTTAAAAGAGAAATGATAGAGGACATGGATTTAATGAATTTTGCAAAACAAAAAATAAAAACTGTATATTACAAATTCTTTTTATGAGAAAAATGATAAATGACAGAAGACATGCAAACATCTAATTGAAGATACAGAAAATATGTATTATATTTTGACTAACAGAAAATATATCTTTCAGGAATATAATGTTGCTAATAGATTGAACACAGGATATAATCATCGATTAGTGAGATGTAAAATGCATATTAATTATACATATGCGATTTTTTCGCATGCATTAGTGAAGCTGTAATTATACTATAATGTTTAATATGCCTGCTTAGCACTTTCAAGATTTAGTATTCTAATCTCATACTCATACCTTTACTGAATGAAGACTTTTGTAATTTATTGTACACATATGCAAATGAGCTTGAATTTTTAATTAGTTAGTCCATTGTTTGGAGAGAGCAAAACATGCCTCTCTTCTATTAATGGCACTGAGATCATTAGCTATGTAAAAAGCTTCTTTGACCTTTCTTTTGGCATCACTCTTCTCTATTCAAATTATTTTGGTAGAACTGGGTTCAAATACATGGCCTGTAGCTACCCTGTTGTATGCATATGCACCTGTGTTGGTAAATTCTTGTGTTGATGTTGGCCCGAGTCTCACCGTAGTAAGATGCCTGGCATCCTAAATCTCGAAAGCGCTAAGCAGGCATATTAAACATTACAGTATAATTACAGCTTCACTAACACATGTGAAAAAATCACATATGTATAATTACAATTTTTATTGGTGAAGAGAAAAACAATTTAATGCATATTAATGCAAAACCAGAGAGTTGTATCTTTAAAAAAATGGAGAAAATGGACAGATAATATTTCTAATCTTCATAGTAAAATTTAAATTAGAACTTATGACTGATGTTAACAATGATTCAAAGTTAGGTAAAATCAACAAGAAGATAAGTAATACTGTACAAAGTATTACAACAAAGGTAGTTGATACAAGAAAACAGTATTTCACCAGTAATTTTTTTATTGAAACAATGTACAAAGAAGAATGAATCTAAAATAAAAGTTTTTTTTCAAAGATCCATTAATGAGAATTGACTAACAAGAGTTTTGTAAAGTGATACAAACAACAGTTAACAATGATATAAAAATATAACTGAATTGGAAAGGAAAGCTTTATAAGAGAATAAAAGTTTGAAAACTATAAAACAATGATGAGGTTTTGAAAGAAAATATATTTTGGCAATAAAAAAAAAAATTGAAATTATTGCTTAAAAGAGGGATAATCTCATAAAATGTATTGAAAATTTCTAGAATGAATTGTATGGTAAAAAAGGGAGAATATAAACAACCATTACTTTACTACATCTTTTATATTACTGAACATTTTAAATGAGAAAATGAGACATGCAATTAAGTCTATGAAGCAGGAAAAGGTCCAGGAAATGATGGGATTATTATTAATATTTTAATAGAAGCAAGTGAAGAAATGGAAAAATTATTCACAAACCTATATACCATCATCATCATCACTTTTAGTCATAATCAAAACATGACAAGATGAAGGTCTTTTCAAGTATAATACAGTTTGTCTGATCTCTAGCCTCTCTTCGCCGCATCACACCAGAAAACTTTCTTACTTCATCTGTCCATCTCACATATGGACTCTTTCTAAATCTTTTAACAATTTTTTGGGATCCAGTTTAACATTTCATCTATCTATTATTATTTTTTCTAATATTATATTCATCCCAGCTTCACTTTATTCTCTTAATTCTTTTAATCATGTCAATAATATCTGTTTGTTCGATGACCCATGTATTTTATTTTTGATATCAATCTTGTTGTTCTTTACATACATCTCTGCATATTTTATTAAGTGCTCTGAAGTCTTTACATTGCTCTTCTATTAAGTATCCTAGTCTCATATCCATAAGTTAGAACCAGTAAAATGCATTTATTAAAAATCTTTTGCAAATACATAGGCATACTTTCTTTTAACATTTTTATTTCCACCAAAAGCATTTTACCCAAGTTTAATTCTATGATTAATTTCTTTTTCCTCTTTATTACTAATCTAACATATGCATTTGTAGTTGGTAACTTTTTATAATTCATCATTGTTAATCTTTATTTTCTTTTGAGAATTCATATGAATGTTATTGTAATCTTTTGAGTATTTATTTTTAGTCCTATTTACTTACACACATCTGATAACTCTTGCAACATTTCCTGAAGCTCTGAAGCATTATTTGCAAAAACAACTACATCATCTAAAAAATCTGACTTAAATAATCTCCATTTACTTTTACTCCTTTATTTTTCATTTTAATCCACAAAACACTTTTTGCAGAAATGCTGTATAAGGTTTTGGAGATGTGGAGTCACCATTGCTATTGTAACTTGATAATTACTCATTTAAATATGACAATGATGAACTAGTGTTTTAATAATTGTTTGTAAAATCAAATGCCGTTTCATAATCTACAAATCCAAAGCATAATGGCCAGTCAATCTGATTGATCCTCTCTATAATTTTTCTCAATATTTGGATAAGATCCACTGTTCTAAAAGCATTTCTAAATCAAGCTTGTTCTTTTGGTTGACTAAAATCCAAAGTTCACTTTAGATAAAGTTGAAATTATTCTGGTAATAGTCTAATAGGTTTGTAATATTTTCTTTATAGGTTTTTAAAAATATTAATATTAGTATTGCATTCCTCCCATCATGAGGTATATCTTTATCATTTAGACATTCAGTATATAACTTTAATAACATTTGTTTTATTTCTTCAGCAGCTTTTTTTAAGACACCAATTATAATTTTAACATTACCTGGAGCTTTTCTCTCCATCGTAGATTTAATTGCATGTCTCACTTCTTCATTTTGAATGTTGGAAAGTTTAGCTGTAGTAATGTCAGAGAATTCTTTGCTTTCTTGTTTTTTTATTGCTATATAATTCTTTATAGAACTCTTCTACACATTAAGACTATATACCAAATGTCTTAAAATGGTAGAGATGCAACAGGTGAATGAAAAAATGTAATAATAATATTGAATTTAACAAAAGTGAAAAAGAAAACATTAGAAAATTATAATTCTATTACCAGCTTTATACAAAATGTTTATAAGTCATCTATGTTGGCTTCAAGTCAGCCAAAAGAACAATCTGGATTTAAAAGTGGTTTTAGAACAGTCAATCATAATCAAATATCAAGAGAAATTTTAGAAAGAAGTAATAAATATATGAGTTGTCATTATATTTTGGATTTGTAGATTATGTGAGGCATTTGAATCTATAAGCATTATTCCAGTGCTACGCTGAGAGGCCAAACTCCCCATACAATAGCACCATTCAGTGCAAGACAGAGTAATTAATAGGTGCAGGAAGGTTTGTGCCAAAAATCCCTATCTAATGCCTACTCATTTAACATCTCTAGACTAGTATCTAGCTTGTGGCTTTCATCAGTGAGAAACCTTGAATCTGAGAGCACTGCAACTAGATCTTAGGATTTAATGCAACCCTTCAGCAGCTTTGAGACCAAAATGAAAACTCAACAATGTTTTAGCTCATTAACTTGTATAGTCATATAGATATGAGCTTAATTCAGCATCCATACTTTTTGACGCCTTTGGTTTTTTAATAACCACAACCATCATAATCCTACTAGACATATCCATGGCTCCACAATCATGAAAGTCACAAGCTAGAAACTAGTCAGAAGATATTGTATGAGTAGGCACTAGATAGGGATTTTATGTACAAACCTTTCTGCTTTTATTGATTACTCTGACCTGCACTGAGAGATGTAACTGTGTGTAGAGTTTTGTCTATGTATAAACAGCTTGTGTAAGCATAAAAATGGTGATCATGTGAATTTTTTTAGGGTTTAAAGCATTGAATCATCAAAATATAGATCAATGATATTGTCATATTCTGAAGAATATTTATTAAAATTCAGTAGCAGTGAGTAGATTATTGGTCATATCACAAAATTAAGGATTGATAAGGGTACATAACAGGGTGTTGACATATCTCAAAAACTTTTTACAGTTATTTAACTGCAGTTTTTATGGATTAAAATGGGAAGCTATGGGAGCAAAAATAAATATGCATCATTTAAATCTCTTAGTTTTTGCAGATGATATAATTGTTTTCTGAAAATAGTTAAATGCTAAAAAGTTCAAAAATATATTCAAGGATTTTTTTCAGAAAAAGAATAAAGATTAATAATCATGAATAAAATAAAAGAAGTTAGCAATTATAAAATCTTGGTTAGATAATGAATACAGATTGAAACATAATGAATAAAATTAATCATAGAATCAGGTCCGGATTTAAAGTGATTGGAGCAATTGGGCCCAATCAGGCCCCACACTTGAAGGGCCCCCGCATCACCACCAAAATTAACAAAAAGTTATTTTTTGAAATATTGAATTTGCATTTTATTTAAATATTTAATATATAGAGGGCCCCACAAAAAAAATCCAATCGAGCCCCGCACTTATTGGATCCGGCCCTGCATAGAATTAAAATAATCTCATACAATATCATCATGATCAATGTAAAGGATTATTACCATCATTACTAATATATATCTTCATAGACAAAACATGGCATTCAGATATAAACTGAAGTTTAAGCAATATGAGATAAAATGCATTTAAAATCACTGTAATTTTGATCAATAAAAACTTCAAACATGGTTCAGCACAAAATATGGATCTTAGGATCATAAATCTTTTTCATATGTCTTTGGTCATATGTATATAATTACATCCTTTCACAAGATATTAAAAGCAGATAAAAACCAGTCCCTACTTTATGTGAAATTCTTAAAGCACATGACCATAGGGATTGTTCCTTATTTATAAGATTATATACATAGGGTGCACTATACAAATAACAGAATATTTATTATAATGTAACGTTTCTAGAAAAAGCATCATCAACAAAAACAAAGTGGTTTTGGAAATGATAAAGTAGAGAATTTGAGATTTTCCTGATGTAGTAATGGAACGACCATTTAAATGATATTTATAGCTAAAATTGGCTTTTTTCTCGATTGCTTTCTGACAAAAACAGCATATTTATTGTTTTAAAGCAACAAACACATATTATTTATCATATTGATGAAAACAAATTTTAGAATTAAAATTAAAATCATCATTAAGCATTAAACTGTAGACAAAGCAAAAATAACTTGCGTCCAAGCATTGGTGGTCGAGAGGTCAGCACAGCTGCCTTACAAGCAGTTGTCCTGGGTTAGCAGGTTTGCTTCCCAGCCGATGCTATGCCACATGAAAAAAAAAGCAAAGATAACTTGTGTCCAATGTAGACTTGTAGCCCTTATAGTTTTAAACTAGAACTTATTTTGCTTCTAATTTCTCCTCTCTGTATAGAACTGTTGAATTTCACTAATTATAAATGTTAAGATATGTTTTGCTGCAAAATTTATATGTATAATTTTTAAATCCATAAATATTATCATTATGATGAATACCATATCACATGATATTTATAAGTTTCCAAGAGCAGTTTATTTTCACCTTAGTCTAAAGTCATTACTCTAAGCATGAGTCAGAATTGCACACCAGATGATGTAGAGTTATAAATTCATCATTGCTGAACCCATTTTCACTCTTGCCTTTGCCATTGATATCTAAATGGTTGGTTTTATTATTACTATCAGGTAGCTGGTGTGATGTGATGTACTGTAGCTTCTCCTTAAACGGAATCAAGAATCTCTCAACAACTATGCCCAGAGAAACCTGTTAGCCTCTTTATTTTCCATTCCCCAGTCTAAGTTTTCCCATATTCAGCTCCATCCCATTTTCACAACATAATCTTTGTCAACTCTATGGCCTTTATATCTAAATGCCCCTTATCTTTTCCCAAACCCAGCATAAAAACCAATAATCCACTTTCTGTATAATCACTTTTTTCATATTTATTCTTCCATAACTTCATTATATGTGCCCTTTGATATCTAGTCTTTACTAATGAAAGTGAAAACTAGAAACTGGTCTGAAGGAGATTTCATCACACTATATCACCTAAAGTCCATTAATTGCTTAAGCTAACTGTAGGTGGCTCTAGTGTAGGTTGAAAATAATCTCATATATTATCATCATGATCACTGTAAAAGATTATTCCTACCATTACTAATATATATCTATATAAACAACTGGCAGCCCAAAAACATTTGAAATAACTAAAGTTTTGATCATCTATAGTTATAGAAAAAACCTCTCTATAAATAACAAATTCTTAGTACCTTAGTCACATGGTTCAAACAAAGTAGGCAACCAATTTGGAATTTTGCATAGAATAAAAGCATTTAAACTATTACACATCCACATAAGAATAATGTCATTTTCACAAGGTCTAACATAGACTGGGATTCATTTTGTGCCAGTCACTGTTTGCCTTCACTTTTTAAAATGAATAGTATATATGTCAAAAATTTTAAAGTTTTGCATTTTCAACTAATATGAAATATATGTGTGTTAGTTATGTTTGTTGCCATATTGTTATAAAGATCACCAAAATGGCTATCTGTAATGTAATAATGAGTATCACTGAATGAATAATACACATTGCCTTTTTGCAGGAATTTTTAATATCAGTTGAATCCATTAAGAAAAACCACTGATTAGATAAAACTTGCTTACTTAATCTTTACATTGCAAGCATATAACCAAGAGGTACTCAGGGGATGATGTGAAAAACAATCCCCAGGATTTTCAAAACACGGTTCAATTGATAAGAGATAATTATTGAATTCTCCTATATATGTTATAAATGTTAAAATAGATGTAATTGTATTGTATACCATTTCATCTGATGTATATACATCACACATGTATATATGTTTATGTTTACACTCAAAAAATCTCTCCCACCTATAACAATCCAAAAGCAATCTCCAATTTTTCAGAATACTGTACAGTTGATGTAAACGGACAGTATTTGTTGAATTCTCAATATGTGTTAGAAATGTAATTTAAAGTAAATTAGATGCAACTAAATTATGTAGCATTTCATTTCATGTATATACACATCACACATGCATATGTGTTTACACTCAAATAATTTCTCCGCCTATAACCACAAAATCATGTTCAGTAGTCAAGACAAGTGCATCCTTGGACATTACTCGTAGCTCTTTTCCACCGCTTGTCATTTTTATTATAACTTAGTGCAGTGCCTCATATTTTCAGATATATCATAAAATAATAGTATAATTTAGGATAATGTATTTCCATTAGTAAATACCTTTTGAGCTAATAAATTCTTTGACTTTTATGTTGGAATATATTGCGCTTTTCGCCATAGATTCGACAACTCCTTATAAGAGTGCATAAAATGAAAATATATATGTAAGCATTTTTTTATTCACACAGATGTACGTCTATATCATTAAACTATTTTTAGAATACTGATAGCAAAAATTTAACTACAAATGCATAAAGACGTCTCACGTGATTCTACAAATACAAATTGTTAAATGGTAGCTGTTTTTAATAAGAAAAGATGAGACCCAAATATAAAACTTAAATTATTTTGAGATTTAAAAGCATATTCAGATAGAAAACAGTTTCAAAAAGTTATTATTCACATAAGAAACGGAGAAATTATTTTTTATCCGCTATCAATCTCAAATACCACACCCTTTTTCTCAAGAAGTACAGTTTGGCACAATTTACTAGTTTCAACTAACGTTTATTTGACTTACTTACATAAAGTTCTCATTTAGGTCAAAAATATGCCGGACATATTTCGCAAATCTATTTTTTACGTCTGGGACAAACTTTTCGAAAGAAAAAAAATATTTTGTTTTTTAATAATTGTCAACCGAAATCACAGCTAAATGTAATTTATTCCCGATAATTAAATTAACCACTAAACAAGAAGACATATTCTAAATACATCAAAGTAACGAGAAAAGGAAAGCAAAAATTTGTTTTACTTCTTTATATAAATCAAAATGAATATCAAACGGCCCCCTTTTTTTTAATTAAAAAAGAACCAATGCTCGACAGAAGTTTTCACAATTATACGTCGGAGTTGTTTATTCTCTTTTTTCATACAATAGTAAAGAAAGAAAAAAAACTATTCAAAAATATTAACATGACAATAACAAAACGCGTGCACTAAAAATGTTCGCTCCCCTATGCTACTTTACTTTACATTGACAATCTGAGTCTATTGAAAGGTCAGCGGCTGTAAATTAATCTGCGCTGAGACGGGAGATGTCAGACAGCTATGCGTTCGACACCAGTGACAAAGAAAAAAGAGATAAGTATATGCGTCTGGAAGCGGAGGATGCGAAGTTTTAGTAAATCAACATCTTTCGGTAAAACTACCGGCTTTTTCCCAAAGAACAACTTTTCTACCTCTTTACAATTTGAAATATATAAATAAATACTTTTTTTTTTTAATTCGGCTAAAAATATAAACTTAGTCACTCCACATAAATTTAACTTACCTCTTAAAATGTCGAAGCACAACACCACACTCAGCAGACGCGCTAACATGATCTCAAATAATCCTTTCGAAACGGTGCACAAGAAATAATATCGCTTTCGGATTTAAAAAAAATATTTTTAAAAATATTTTTAAAGAATGGAAATGATCCTTGATAATAAAACTCAGTAGCGGGACGTTTACCAACTTACTACGGCCATACTTGTGAAAAAAGATTGTAATATGAGCTTCCACACCGCGTGCAGCAAAATCCACGTGATACTGTGACGTAATATCAAATTATGCTAAATTTTAGGAGGTGGTGGTATAGATGAGTAGATTAAACATATATCGTAAGGAAAGAAAAAATACTGTCCTTTATTATAGTATTTGAGTGTATATGTAATCCCCCCCCCTCTCTGAACTTGAGTATCATTTTGACTATTTCGGTAATACATCGTTAGAGTTTTTCAAGATAACTGAGATGAAGGAAAGGATAATTTTGTAAAACAATGGATATTATTTATCTTTTTTTTTAATCACTCGTTTTATTCACTAATAAACGGCATCCAAGCAAAACAAAGCAATTTAAATAAGGTTGTCACATTTAACGACTACATCCCTTTTCAAAATGGAGCAAAATTTACTGTCAAACGTAATGATTTATATAAAATTATCTAAGATCGTATAAAACTTATTTTTTGCTTTTTATTATCGATTATACACGAGTAATAAGTTGAGTTTAATATTGTTTTGAATATCGATACAATATCCAACTCGCAGACGCTATTAATCACGACTTATTCACTTCGCTGTTTATTTTAAATTTGAAATATATATATAAAAAATTAAATCGCTTTAATTCGTATATGTTCATTGAAAATTAAATAATATCAGGATGGCTAGCGTAAGAGGCGATTATTAAGTGGGTTTTGGAGTACACGTAATATTACACCCCTTTTCCCCCCCACAGATGTTTTGTGTATATTTTTATTAGCGTAGCAGCGAGAGCTAGAGAAACATTTATAAAATGCTATCAGTTTTGTTCTGCTTCTTATAAAGACAGGAAGAACCATTTAAACTGCTGTAACGATTTTAATAACTAAATCTTAAAATGTGTCGCTGTTGGGTCACTTAAATTATGAGATGTTTGGGAAGTTAATTATTTAACTGTAGGAGCATCTTTTTATTTTCTAAATAAGGTTATACAACTGACTAAAATAATTTTAACCCTATTACGGACAAAGTAAACGAAGTCAAACGACGAATTCAGTCCTTTTAGGTTTTTTTTTTTTTTCACATCTCATTCAATTAATTAATTTGACTTTTTAAAAAACATCATTTTTATTTTACATTCACATGAATAATTTATAGCTGTTCCTTTCTTTTTTTATTGGTAAAAATATATGTTACGGCAAGGTAATATGTGAACGAACAACTTAATGCCTAATGAAAAGAATTGTGGTGCATTTTTAAAATTATATTTATAAAAGTTTAAGTTAATGTTTTTTTTTCCTGTTGATCGATGCACGCACATACACTGACTATATATATATACCGAAGTTATATGATCTTAAATTAAAGTTACAATCTAAATTATTTTTTTCACAAACACAATTACTCCTTATTTAAATACGTATGTGCACATATGCCTAAAGGTATCACATGATCACTATTTCTTTGTTTACACAAGTTGTTAATGTAGCAGCAAATTCCCCATACAATAGTGCCACCTGGTGTAAACCTTAGTAATCAATGGATACAAGAATATTTATGGATAAAATCCCTATCTAATGCTTACTCATCAAATATCTCTAGCTTTTAGCTTATGCAGTGCTCTCAGATCCAAGACTCCACACTAACGAAAGCCACAAGATAAAAACTAGTCTGGGGATATTGGATGAGTATGCATTAGATAAGGATTTTATGCACAAATCTTCTTACATCCTTTGATTACTAAGGCTTGCACCAGGTAGCACTATTGCATGCATAAAGGTGGGATAATTAACCAATAGAGTATTACAATTTAGCAATAATTTTGGTTTGGTTCATTATGTATATCCATTATTTAGTGTTTTTAACACTTTATTCTGATATCTCAATTTCAGAGCTATATCATAAACTTATTATGATATATTATATCAAAGAGAATTGTATCTTAGAATATATTTGAACAGAAAAAACTGCATGGAGATAACTAACAGATACTTTGAAATCAGTAAAACATTGGCTAACCATTGTGACTACTAACGATTTATTAATAGTCCACAAGACTAAAGTGTTTTGAACATTATAATTTGTGATGATTATTTGATATTACCATTTATTGTAATATCTTTAAATTTTGTTCTGAGAGTAACTTCAACAAAATGAAAGATAAATCAGAAATGTTACCTTCTAATCTTTCAAAATGTTAAGAAATGAGTGCTGATTAATATTTGAATTGTTTACTTTCTTTACAGTATGAATGCGAAAAAAAAATGGTTGCAAGTTATTAAAAAAACATTAATTTACTAATAAAGACAGAAAGTAAGACAACCATTTAGCCTATTAGCATAGTAAAAGCAAGTTCTGTACTGTATTTCAAGACTAAACGAATTTATAAATGCATCTATATTTAAGGAAATTAATGAGAATGTAATGATATAGTATATATTATCAAATTAAAATCTTAGAATATTTACTCATACTATGATGCATCAAAATAGCTTAAGTGTTTCTTTATTCATTTCTGGCTGAAACTGAGCTTCTCTTCACTCTAGCGTCATCTATCCCATGCTTGAGTAATCACCAGATGCCACTGTAGCAAGCTGTTTTTGTCATTCTATTGTTTAAGCTGTTTATTTTGTGATTTGGTGATATTGTGATAGCCATGGTCATGTCAGTAGAATGTCTATGTTCTGTGAAGAGGAGAAGATATTAAAATACTGTTGGCAAGCTTTTTTAAGCAACTGTTAAAGCAAATTGTCTTAGGTTTAAAGATTGGACTGACTTCAATCCTAATTTTTATGGTGACAAGTAAAATGGAGTTAAAGATTGTTATTGGATGAATACATGAATTCCTTACTAATTTGAATCCTGGGCCTATTTAATAAAGGCAAGAGTTGGAGAATGGACTGACGATCAGGGTAAAATAAGGATTTTACATGTTTCTAATAATCTCTTATTGCTCAATCTTACATCATATGGTGCTAAAGTGAGAGTAGCTCTTATACTTTCCATGCAGCTGGTGATTTGTATGATAAAACTGTAGAAGTAAAAAAAAACATATATTAATCTTTAACTGATGTTTAAAGTTTATATTTGGGCTAGAAATAATCTCTATTTTAATAAATGATTAGGGTTATTCATTAATGTATTTATCTAGAATTGATAACATCAAAATTGTGGACAGAGTAAGTTTCACACTTGTAAATCAAAATGCAACATTTTGATTAAAGTGACTTTACTATTGTTAATAACTTAATATGTAAATACAGAGAGAATACACTTTTAAAAAAGCTACAAATATCAGAATATTGTTAATAACTGACAATGTTTTATAATTTCTAAAATTTTAAAACCCAATGTCAAGATCATCAAACTAGATCAATATATTCTTCAGCTATTGTAAAATCATACCTTCATTGGATTGGACAAGTAAAACAAATTTATAATTAAAGACTTTCCTAAAGAGCATTTTATAGTGAATTGAGCATGGGTTTGTAGGGCAGGAAGATCTGGTTTATATTATAAGATATATTTCAAAGACATTCTATATAAGTGCAATGTCAATTGTTTCCATTGTGAAGATATGTTAGAAAATAGATTATACTGCAGAGCTGCATTTAGACTCAGTCTTGAAGTATTTCTAAGAGAAAAAGTTTTCTGCTGAAGAAATTAAACAACAATGCCATGAAATATCAAGTAAACTGAAAAATGGATGAGCATATTTGATATGTGGGTAAATTTATGTTTCATGGATTGGTATGTAAATAGTCATTGCAAAACTCATTTATGATTGACTGTTTTTTTATTATTATTATTATTATTATTATTATTATTATTATTATTATTATTATTATTATTATTATTATTATTATTATTATTATTATTATTATTATTATTATTATTATTATTATTATTATTATTATTATTATTATTATTATTATTATTATTATTATTATTATTATTATTATTATTATTATTATTATTATTATTAGTTGTTGTTGTTGTTGTTATTGTTGTTACTATTACTGTTGTTGTTATTTTTATTATTGTTGTTGTTTTTCTTGTTGTTATTGTTAGTAGTAGCAGTAGTGATAGTGTACTACTACTTTTATTATTATTATTATTATTATTATTGTTTAATTTTACTATGATATAAATCCAACAATGTGTCATAAACTAGGAATCAAAAAAAAATATTAACTGCATCGACAAAAGTTAGATCAACATAAAATGTCTTTAGTAAATGATATAAAATATTATTCTAATACCATGTTGCCAAATTATTATAAATCTTATATATATGGTCTTTATATTCCTATACTAAATATTATAAAGATTGGTAATAGGACATAATTATTCCAGGTAAAATAACCATTAACTCTTTATCAATCATGGAAAATTTTTAAATTGAATTAATAAACTATTTTTCCAAGAAATGCTAAAACGCTATCTTTCAACAGTATTTTTTTTGAATTGGCAGTGAAAAAAAATGTGACAGGATAAGTTTTACATATATTTAATGAATACAGTAAGAATACATTGAAAAAATAGAGAAGTATTTTCTTAGAAGCAAAAATGAAAATGGACATTCTTCTAGAGTTTGAAAAGGGAAATCCATTTTTAGCTCTAACAATAATTATTGAGTTTATAAACAAAGCAAAACTCTCAATACAGTAGTGCCACCCTGTTCTAACCAGAGTAATCAATGAATGCCAGAAGGCTTGTGCATAAAATCCCTATCTAATGCCTACTCATCCAATATCCCCACTCACTGACGATGGCCACAGGCCAGAAATTAGTCTGGGATATTGGATGAGTAGGCATTAGATAGGGATTTTATGCACAAGCCTTCTGGCATCCATTGATTACTCTGGTTGGCACTGGGTGGCACTACTGTATGGAGACTTTTGCTTTGTTTATAAACAATTATGTGCTAGTATAAGACAGTGATCATGAGAATTATTGAGTTTGTTAGTATAATCCTATGAAGACTGATTTTCAAACACTATTTTTATTGACTTAAGTTTATTAATAAGCATGTTTTGAATAACGTTGTGGATATTGCTCTTATATAAATATGTATCTATTGTACCTAAAGGAAAACAAAATGAAAGTCATAAAATAATTTAACAGGAAGCAACCCTAAGAAAAGTTGACAAGCAACAGTGAGATTAATCTAGAATACAGTGAGAAAGCAGTATAAACTCTGTTCCAAAAAATCTGTATGGCACCACATTGACTTAGTATATGCTTATGAAAGGAATATTCTATGTCTTAAAAAAGTAAGGTCGGTAGGGCATTAAGTTTTAATTTGATTCAAAACTCAAATTATTTAGGTTCTAAGATTTAAAGGGATTGTATTAAATCTCATTACCAATCTCCACATTTGTATTAAACCACTAAATATCATATGATCACCATTTATTAGGCTTGTTCAATATGACTACGTAAGCCAGTGAGCTTGGATTAAAAATATTGATGTATTTTTTAATTTTGGACTCATAGTTTTGTAGTTAAGTAGCGATAAAAGATGGCTGCTGGAGGGTTGGCATTAAATCCTAAGATCTAGGTGCAGTGCTCTCAGATCCAAAGCTTCTCACTGATGAAAGACACAAACTAGAAATTAGTCTGGGCATATTAGATGAGATAGGGGTGTTATGAACAATCCTTGACTTTCTGGCATCCATTGATTATTCTGGCTTGCACTGATGGCACTACTGTGTGGAGAGTTTTTTCCTTTTTTCTCCACATTTGTCTTGATAAATACTGTCTGAGATGGATATAGAAGTGTAAACACTTCTGGTTTTAAAAATGTATTCAGAGGAGAAATTTTGATCTTTTCTTTGGTAAAAAAAATGTAATCAAGAAAGAAAGAGTAGATTGGGGTTTGCATGATAGTGGTTCGTAAATGTTGTTCCAATACTTATGCAAATTTTAAGTATTTAAAAATTAAATTAAGTGTTTTCTGAGTAAAAAAAACATGGATAAAGTAAAGTCCTTGTCTACTGTATACTGGATACTTTTGCAAGAAAAGTTCTTGTACATTTCCCACTATTTAATGCATAATCAATAAAGAAATCTGCATGAACTACTTTTACTCTGTTCCAGAGCCATCTAGTGTAAGCTTGAATAATCAATAAGAACTAGAAAGTAATGAAATTAAATAGTTAGACTAATGGTGTTCATCAGTAAGAAGCTGTGGATATATATACATATCTTACATACATATATTATAAATAAAAATTATTTCACACTCAGCTGCCTATTATATATATATATATAATTGTAATAAAAATTATTTCACACTCAGCTGCCTATTATATATATATATATAATTGTAATGCACAAATCAGCACATAACAGCAGAGCTTCTTCAAATTAAATCACAATTTATTATAAAATTAATGTAAATTATAATACATAATAATTTAATAGAGAATTTCAATTATGTTTTCAGACATCTCCTAATACCAATAGAATTATCAACAATACAAAAGATATAGTAACACCCAACAACATTTCTGAAGTCGCCTATAATATTTCATGCCCAGAAAATAATTGCACGGAATCATACTATGGAGAAACGAAGGCAACTCTCTCAACAAGATTATCCCAGAACAGAAATTCTTACAACAAGGCCCTGGCAGATCTGACTTGCAACTCAATATTCACAATGCATGAGAGATCAGATGGTCATGCATGTGAACTTGACAATCCAAGAATAGTTTGTAGGGAGAGAAACGATGTTAAGAGAAAGGTTAAGGAGGCATGTTTTATTGCCATGGACGATTAAGCTATAAATAGGAAAAATGCGTGTTATAAAATTTCTAAGAAATGGATTAATTAGATTTACATATATAGTTCAATTAATTTACATGTATCTGCATATATTTGCATATAGCAACCTGGTTATGTTTACTCTTTATTGCCCTTGATTATGAGAGCCAAGTTCTCTTGAAAGCACTCGGGCACTAATTATTATGTATTATAATTTACATTAATTTTATAATAAATTGTGATTTAATTTGAAGAAGCTCTGCTAATATCCGCTGATTTGTGCATTAAAATTATACATATATTATGCAAGTTTTCACTAGATGGCTCTGGAAGATGTAGCAGAGAAATCAAATGGATCATTGTTTTCAATACAGAGTTGAAGTAAGGTGAAAACACACATCATGTGATATTTTTTTGTATATATTATTTTTGCCAACACGTAAAATGCGAATATTGTTGGCATATAACAGATGGTATGATAAAAATAGTTCGTTTTAGGGTGCTTAATGAATGATTTGTATATAGCTTTTATTAGTTTGGTAAAGGTATTTGATTTATTTAAAAGAGCAGATCTATGATAGTGTTTGGAAATTAGTTTGTTGTTCACCAAAATGTATTCATATTATACAGTTTCTACATAATGAAATGATGAGAGTTTGGAAAATCTGAGACATTTGAAATAAAAACTGGTGTTAAACAAGGATGCTTATTCAAGCCATCATTGTTTGCAAGTTTTATAATAGTAGTTTTTAGAATTTTTTATAGGCTAATTATTGAAACAATGGTAAAGGTAGAGTAAAGGTTTGATGGTGGAATTTTTAATTTTGAATTTATTAAAAAGGGAAAACAAGGTCTCCATCTTCTTGAATTCTGGATGTACAATATGCTGAAGATTGTGCTATTCTTGCCCAGTCAAAAGATCTTTTACAGAATGCACTTAATATTTTGAATGAAATATATACAGATTGTGATCTATTAATAAAAAACCTTTTAAAATGTCATGTAAACAGACAAATGGACTCATTATATGTATGAATATATTCGTGATTCATAAATTGGTTCATATACTCATTTAAAAACTCATTTCTAAAGTCATGTGTTTTTTCCATCTCTCTTCTTTTCCTTGAAATTAGAATCAACTATATTTATTTAAGAATGACTTTATTATTATCGTTGTTCTTGTTATTATTAGCAGGGATTTGAACTCATGATTTCAAGCTCTTTATAACTATCCACTTCATCTAATACAACCAATACATATATACGGTATATAAGCACACACGACCCACCACTCTCTACTCTATCTAATAACACTGACACACCTAAACACATACATGTGACCTTATACATGTCAAAAATATAAATTATTTCCAAATATACATATTTCATGCTGAACCTGCACTCATCAGTTGATCCAGATCATCATTTCCCATATATATATATTCTAACCTCCCCCCGCGCATTCTCACCCCCAAAATATATTGTTTATTACGAATATTACGGGTTCTAGCTCAGTTAACAAATAAATAAATGAAATATTCAGCATTAATTAAAATGATTACTAGCTCTAATTTTAAAATACAAATACGGTTCAATTTTTTTAAAATGAATTAACAAATATTTACTATTTTCATGAGACATGGAGTGACAATACGGGGAACGAGATAGACTGCATTGAGACATTATCCACACGATACTACCTCAATGGCATAAGAACACTATCCCCTCTTTTTTTACTATACCAAATAACTAACTCATAGTATTCTTACGACTTTCTAAGCTCTATTCACTACGATTAAAAATAATAATCATATCTTAATCTTCTTTATAACAAGAATCTAGCTCAATTAAATAAAATGAAGTAAAATAAAATAAAATCTCAGGTTCATAAATTGTATTTTAACTGATTTAAAATTACGGTAGTAAAATATGAAAAGGGAATTTTATGTCATAATCTACTACACAACAACTAATAATAATAAAAATAACAATAATAATATAATATACTCTTATTTCTTTCTAAATGAAATAAATAAATACGTACGCGGTAGTATTTAATAATCTGACAACAGAATACGTGTGGCAATATTAGCATATAATTTAATGTAATATTGTGGCAACCGACTTATGACCAATAAATAATATAAAATTATGATCTTTTAATTTTAACATACCAATAAATTCTCAAAATTAATATAACACTTTTATGTTTACCTTTTGTGCAAAACTTATATGTCTGTTTCAATTATAAATGTATCGTGATTTCATGCATCTATGTGGAGAAATAACAACGCGGACACAAAACTTTAAAATAAATTTAAAACAAAGTTTATTAACAACATAAATAAATTAATAATATTTTTACACTATTTACATTGGATATCCCTTACTCTCCTATCTCAACTTAATTTATTAGTTTATAAAATGAAATCAAAATAATATTTACTTTTCCTAGTTAAATCTTATTTTTTTAAAACACTTAAGAAAATACAGTATTATTACTTGATTTATTATTATGGTTAGCTTGTTACAAAATGCATTTCTTATATGCTTATCACAAACACTTTCATCCCTAATATTATTAAAATTATATTTTTTACAAAATTAACATTCGTAGTAAAAATTCTACAAAACAATAAAATTCTAGTTTTATATTGGTTGTATGGAATCTTACAAAGTCAAAACATTGTTCTACATTCGGTATTAGGTTTTTTATTGTTCATTATCCCGGTATTAGGTTTTTTATTGTTCATTATCCGATGTTTATTAATCCTAATATTCTCATTCAGGCCTTACTTCGGATGATATAATTACAACTATTAATATACCATGCACAAGTATATGTTTATTATACCTTATTGAACTATTTTCTTAATAAATATGCAATACTTATTTTCTAAATATTATAAAAAAAAAATTCATTCAAATTTTATTATCACTTTTAATATACATAGTTTAGATTTCTTTTCAAAATCTTATATTCATTTCTGAATTAATTTTACAATGTATTATATGATTCTTTCTCTCTTTATGATATTTTGGACTTTCAATTTTAAAGTTACACAATTCTATACATTCCAGCAAATAAACTATTCTTACATAAACGATAACTTATCTTCAGTTCTATTTTATTCATTATTTCTCTGAAAATATCTTTCTGACCGATGCAGATTCACGAAATAAGGATAGCGAAGATAGATGCATAGGATCAAAATATAACTAGAATATTACTCGTCATAAACCTTGACAATCATGGCACAGTGAATTAAAAGACACTATAGAGGAGTGACCTTTACCTCTCTACCAACCTCTATTATAGGAACGATGCTAAAGCTATTTCTTCAGCTTTATTATAACATCAAAAAGTTTTAAAGATATGCAAAACACTGTCCAAACTATATGTGTTCAGTCATAGGGCTTAGTTGACTATACTGAAATCACACAAAACTAAATATGATCCAAATCCTTTATTTTCCTATTTCTTAAAAAAAAAACATCATCTTGGTTTCCTCTCCACTAGTACTTCCAAGTCACTATCCGATCTTATTTCTCAAGATTTTTCTATACTCAACATCGACAAATACATATCTGCATTTCTAACAATAATAAAATTCATTTATTTCAAAACTATTCCACTGTTCTATAAAAAAATCTTTTACTACTTTCCTCGTATATTTAATCATATACAAACTATTTTAAAGTATCTGAATACTTTATCACATGAAAGTTCAAAAGAATCACACAATTGCTCTGTTAAATTATATTATTAATATACTTTAAATAAATTATTGCATGCATATTCCGAATTACTCCTATCTCATTATATGTTTAAAATGTTGTATAAAATGTGTACATATAATTTAAACTTTCACACTTCATTCTTAATCAATAGATAATCTAAAAAAAATACATTATGCATTATAAATAAATATCAATATTACCAAACGATCTTTATCTTCTCGATCGCGTTCCATAGGCTTCACCATCCATTTGATTCTTGTAGATATAAGACTCACATATATACACTTTATTTTTAAACAATATTTCTAATAATTTTATCAAGCTATTATATTTAAATCTCAATATTACTAAATTTATGTTTATATGTTTTTCCTAATCTCACATAACATTTATATTTTAAAATAACTTAGTAAAAAATATTTAAACTATATTTACTGTACTTCTTCATCAAACTTTCTTGAAAACCGTTCATATTAAAGCTAAAAAAAAAAAATGTTTATTATTTCTTCTTCAGTCACTTCTTGTTCAATTTTAAGACAAAACAATTATTGCTCTGTTTAATAAATATTCATAGACGACAATCCTTGGTTTTTTATAATATTTAATACAATTATTAATTATGATATTAGTTAATCCCGTAAAGAAAACGTCTATATATTCTCTTCTAATATTTTCTGCTAAGATTTTCCAGCGCGACTTTTATGATGCATCTTCTAGGTACTTTTATTTAAATATTCAGTAAATTTTTTCTGTATCCATGGATCCATTTTATTAAGTATATTAGATTTATATTTTCCAATTTCTCTTAGAGAAAGTTTTTCTGTTCTTTTTTTCATAAAAAAAAATAATGACTCTTTCATATTATTTTTCGGTAAATTTTCCTTTCTTTTAAAGTTCTGGTAACTATATACTTTGTAATGTTTTCTTTAAAAAGGACAAACATTTTTTTTCTCATTATAACTTTTACATAATTCTTTATAATATACAGCATCTTAATTTTCCCATAGAGAAGAATAAAAAAAAACTTTAGAGTAGCCTTATAAATTTGTTTTTCCTGACAGCAAATAACTTCTCTTTTAAGTTTTCGTATAGCGTCCTAATTATATTCCTCTGAGTTACAATAATAAGTTTTTGGTTGAGCATAAATAAAGCTGTATCGAGGCACTTTACAAATATTTTTCCTTTAGCAATATTTTTAGGTATTTTTTCCTTTAGTACTTCCATTTTTTACTGTAAGGTTTTGGCTAAACTTGAATAAAATTACTGGCAAGAAAACTTTTAAAAATTAGCCCTTCATGTAAAGGCAGTCAAAATATTATATGTTAAAAAAAAAAAACTTTTAAAATAAATACAAAATTTTAAAATTATATCACTTTTCTAGCTTACGGTCTTATCTAGCTAAAAAATATGTTACTTCCTCCTTCACTTACACATTACTTTCTCCCGCTTCGTCTAATTCTTATATTTTTGTCTGCTAAAATACCCCCGTTGATTGGTTAATGACTTTTTTTAGCGTGAACAAATTTACACATTTTTTAGTTTTATAACAGACTAGATTTTTCAAATAAGACATTTATGACGTAATGATTTGAAATATTACTTAGAATAGTATTTTTAAACTCAATTATAGTTTAATCAAAATCATTTAAATTTTAAAACAATTATTAAAATAATATTTAATATTTCAACTTTTACTTTAAGGATCGATAGCAATTATATTTAGTTTTATAATTCACAAACTTTATTATTAGTTTAACAAGCGTGTGTGTGAAGGTATATAATATACAGTCACATGATTACTAACTTTAACAGATTATTTTTTTAATTTACGTCTCGGTCTAAATTACCAAAACTGATATATTTTATAAAAATTTGGAAAATAATTTAAAAATGTAGAACTAAATATAATTCTCATCATCATAAAGTTTATTTTAAAATATATTAGATTAAATTTTGACTATTAAATACAATTATAATATTACATATCGCATTTATTTAATTTATTAGTTTTAAAATATTATACTCGAATTATTAATATATTTTTAACTATTTATAGCTGTGTTATTTTATATGGCCAGCTTTTACAACCATAAGCAAGGATATAATTAAGCTTTATTTAACTGTTCCTTTTAAATAATCCATTACACTTTTATATACCAGGTATTTTCAGCCTTAAATTGTACTATAAAATCTAATTATCCTACTATTATTTATATATCCTACAAACATATCTTAAAATTTAAAATTTTTTAGTAATTGACCATTCTACCTTATTATGACCTATAGATAAGGGCACAATATATATATATGCTTTGTAAGATAGCAAATCTTCAAACTTTAATGGGCAGGATTCAATCTTCTTCATCGTCAACTCTTAAGCCATTCATATCATTACACATATGATAATGGAGTGTCAATCCTATTGTCATATCCACATTAACTTTAAGACACTCTGACCCCTGAAAAAATGACTAGCTTATGGCTCACATTAGTAGGGAGACTTGGATCTGATAGCACTAGACCTGAATTTTTGAAAGTACTGCAACACTTCTACAGCCACCAGTTACATTTTACTATAAAGCTAGGAGCCTAAGCTGAAAACACAATAATGTTTTCAATCCAAGTTGATTTTCTTGTATAGTCATATAAATATGAAGTCACTTCTGTATCTATATATGTTGGTGTCTTTGATTTTTTAATAACTACAGTTATATATGTATATTGGTTGGGATTGATATTACACTTCTAAAACATCACATGACCATATTTCTATATAAGCAAATTAGCTTTAGCTTAGATTAAAAACATTCTGTTTTCAGTTTGGGATCATAGATTTATAGTTAAATAAAAAGGTAAAATGTTACTGCTGGAGAGTTTAACTATATGCAAAAATCTAAGGGTCCTATTCTCAAATCCAAGGCTTTTCACTAATGAAAGCAACATTCTAGAAAATAGTCTGGGAATATTGGATGAGTAGGAAGTAGATAAGGATATTTATGCACAAACCTTCTAGCATCCATTGATAACTAAGGCTTGCACTGGGTGACACTATTGTATGAGAGAGTTGTTACTGCTTTAGCAGATTATGTAAGCATAAAAATGATAGTTGTGTGATATTTCAGGGGCTCATACTATATACTGAAAGCAGATGGAATGTATTATGCATGTGCTGTCAACATAATTTCCAACATAAAAACTTACACTCATGAACTGATCAGAATTTGAAAATGGGGTAATTAAAGAAATGACAATTTTTGAATACTTTAGAGAGAAATGAATAAGATCTTGCCCATTCCATAGTCCAGGCATGATAAATCTATGTGTTAAAAAATGAAAGAATTATTAAGTAGCCCAATACAAAACAACAACATTTCTAATGGTGCCTCATAAAAGAACAGTTAAAGAGAAGACATTACTCTCAAGACTTTTGAATTCCTCGGTGGTGAAGATTTGAAGTGTTTCATATCATTTCTTTACTTTCCAATTATTAATAGCTAGATTTCCAATTTATTGACCATAATGGTAGTGGTGGTTGGTTAGTTAAATTGATTGTTGGATAGCTATCTCAAAAAATATTCTGAGTGTTTTTGTATTCTATGCAGTCAGAATTCAAACCTAGGCTATGGGCATACCTAAAGAATAAGTTACCAGAATACTATAAAATATTATCAATATGTAAACAGATGGATAGATAGATAAATAGACAGATAAAGAGATAGATAAATAAGTAGACAGATAGATAAATGGGCAGATAGAAAAATAGATAGGTAGATAGATAAAAAGATAAATATATATGTGGTTAAATAGGTAGACAGAATAATAAATAGATAGATAGATAAATAAATAGATGGACAGACATTTAGATAGATAGATAGATAGATAGATAGATAGATAGATAGATAGATAGATAGATAGATAGATAGATAGATAGATAGATAGATAGATAGATAGATAGATAGATAGATAGATAGATAGATAGATAGATAGATAGATAGATAGATAGATAGATAGATAGATAGATAGATAGATAGATAGATAGATAGATAGTAGATAGACAAACCATATAGAAAATGAATAAATAGATTGATGGATGATTAGACAGTTATATAGATAAAAAAGTATCTAGACAGATATAAAATAGCCAGTTAAATAGATAATTAATCAGATAGATAGATAAATAGATAGATAAATACATAAATAGATATGGATAAAAATAGACAGATGAATAGATAAATATACACTAATAAATAGATCTGTATATAGATAGACAGATAGACATTCAATAGATAGATAAATTAATAGATTAATATATAGACAGATAATAGATATATGAATATATAGATAGATAAAATGAAAGATAAATAGATAGATGGAAAGGACATACAAATAAACAGATAAATGGAGTGATGGATAGTTAGATAGTTAGGGATAGATAAAACGATAGAAAAACAGAAAGATAGATAGATAGATAGATAGATAGATAGATAGATAGATAGATAGATAGATAGATAGATAGATAGATAGATAGATAGATAGATAGATAGATAGATAGATAGATAGATAGATAGATAGATAGATATGATAGACAGACAGACAGACAGACAGACAGACAGATAGACAGATAGATAGATAGATAGATAGATAGATAGATAGATAGATAGATAGATAGATAGATAGATAGATAGATAGATAGGTAGATAGAGAGAGAGAGATAGATAGATAGATAGATAGATAGATAGATAGATAGATAGATAGATAGATAGATAGATAGATAGATAGATAGATAGATAGATAGATAGATAGATAGATAGATAGATAGATAGATAGATAGATAGATAGATAGATAGATAAGATAGATAGACTTTCAGATGAATAGATAGATAAAAAGCCTTTTTACTTGGTCATTTGGTTGTCTATTCTAAGATTATTGATCGTTTTTGTTAAATCTTTTAATCATCAAAGTCTCATTATTTGAATGAACTTATATATAAGTTAAAATTACAAATTTCATTCCTACATATTGTCTGAGCAGTGATATTTTCGCATTAGTTGGAATTTATCTTCAATACTTTATCACATCTGATGACACTTAAGTCGAAATTTAAAAATAAACCGTAAAATATCTTAATTAAAAGCTCTTATAATTATGCTTTCAAATGTTTTTATGGAGATTTTGTAAAATTTACACATTTCAAATATTTCTTTAAATGAAAACCTTTAATAAGTAATATAAAAAAGTAATTACTATATATATAAATTATATCATTTTTTTCCATATGTCATAGCATCGGCCGGGACGCGAACCCACATCCGTCGGCAACCAACTACTTGCTTGCAAGGCGGGTCCGATGACCTCTCGGCTAACAACGCTTGACAATTATATCATATTTAAATAGGTTGTCTATACTAAACTTAACGTAATTATAAGGGACATAAACTCGAACTTTCAAGCTCTCTACATCTATCCAATCTATCACATTCAACTGATACACATGACATACGTGAAAAAGTCAAATAATTTTCAATATGCTTACTTCGTGCTGATTAGCACTCATCAGTTGGTCCAGATCACCATCTTCCACATATATATGTAATCAGTGCTCATTTTATATTAAGATAGCAAATCTTTAAATTTTAATGAACAAGCTTCAATCTCTCCAACTCTTCAGCTATCCATTTCATTATATATATAAGATTTTGCTACTTCAAAATTTAACCCTGTTCTGCCATATATAAAGGGAGTCACTGACAAAATTGGTAATGTTTTAAAGAAAAATAATATCCACACAATTTATACTAGATTTTAAATTAATGAAGCATTTCAACACCCTAAAGTTAAAATTCTTTGGAGTCCCATGGTGGTTATAAAATTCCATGTTTGGTTTGTTTACATTCATACACTGGACAGACCAATAGTAGATAAACATAAGAAAGGAAGAGCACAATTTGGCAGGTAGAGAAAAATCTAATTCATCAGTCATTTATTCACAGATTAAATTAACAAACCAGATCTTCATTTTTAATAAAACACATATTTTGGCAAAAATTGAATAATATGATCAGAGACTACTAAGGGAATCTATAGAGATTTTTCAAAGACCTAAGAGCATAAATGAAAAGTGTGAATTAAAGAAAATTAACAACATTTGGAAGAAGCTGTTGGAGAAAATATTTTTTCAAAATTTCTCAACCAATAGAATTTAAGAATGAGGAGAAAATAACAAAAGAAAAAAAACATTTTTAAATCTCACTACAGAAATTTTTATGATTTGAGAAAGAGGACACTCTGAGGAAAATACTTATTATTGTACTGAAAGGTCAGCCATTTAGCTATTATCTACACAGAAACTCTTGGACATAATGCTATAAATATATATACTGAATAATAATAAAAATATATGTAAAAGATTGTGACCAACTAATGAGAGTTAGTTCAGCATGAAATATGCATATAGGGATCAATAATCTTTTTTACATCTTTGGCTATATGTTTATGATTGCCTTTTTTCACAGGTGTTAAAAGTGAATAGAAACCAGTTTCTACCTTGTGTGAAAGCAGTGTAGTAGCATTTACAACTACAATTCATCTTTTATAATATTCTTTATATCAGATTTATTTTTCTTGCATTGTTATCAACCATGGCAATCTTCAATGTGGTTGCCATGCAGTGGTTTTGTGACAAAAATAAAACATCAAACACTCTGGTAGACAGGCTAATTTTCTAATAGAGTTTTAAAAAGGGAGAGAAGAATTATCTTTCAGCTGAAGATTCACCTAAGCAATTCTAGTTTCCTTATTCAAAAAGTTTTAAGACAAATAACGAATGAAAGATTCTTGCATGAATCAACAAAACCAGCACAGGTGAGCAATCACTAGATTATTGGCTAGTGATGTCATATTGTCAGCAAAACCACTGCATGGAAACCACATTGAATATTGCCATGGTTGATTATAATGCAAGAAAAATAAATCTGATATAAAGAATATGATAAAGTATGAATTGTAGAATGGGAAGAAAACTTAAATCTTCAATTTAACAAAAATAGAAATCTCAGAAAATACTTTGGTGTAGGTAATTTTTAAACAAACAAGGAGACAATCAGAAATATATAACTGGTGAATCACCAACTAAATGATTGGCCAAAACCAAGCTGCTATAATAATAATTAGAAGTCTCAATAGGAGACTGTTAAGTAATCAGAAAATTATTTACATCTGCCCAAGCATTTATTAAGAAAGTAAAATAATTATAAATCTAAATAGCTTTAAGAACTAAACTCTCAGTACATGCTCTGACAAATAAATTTAAGACAACATGGAATCTTAAAACTAAGATTCCCAGACATACTACAAATGCAATAAGAAAATACATAGAATAAATATTTAAAATCATTAAATTTAATAGGTAAAATATAACATTTTTAAGATTAAGCTGAGACTTTAAAACTCTGGATAGAATAATAATCCTTTAGGTATAAGTTTAAGACTGCAGAGATCTTTCAGCACAGCATGTATAGTTCATTCTACTGTAGAATTCCCATGATGATTTTATGTTTCCATTTTCTGTTCAGGAGGCTGGAGGCAATGGTAGGGATCAGTTCTGGTTTGAGCTCTTAGGCCATGAATATGTTGGGACGATTTTGGATCCAGGGTTCATCTTTAAATTGGTTAAGCATGGCATGATGTTGAGGCAATTCTTCATAGCTTATAGTTCTGGCATTCTGCATGATAGATTCTATTTTTTGCAATTTGATGACCATAATTCAAATTTGGTACACTTTACCTAATAGTGTACAGCCAAAGGTACAATTACCAATGGTGATATCCAGACATGGACAGAAATCCTTTTAGAATTTGGAAGCACAACACTTCTACTCAGGGTCTCAAATAGAGCACAAAGTTGAATCAATACTAATCAAGCAGAATAAACATCAATAGCTGGAGAATAATCAGTTCAAAATCCATCTTCCATAACATCTTTTAATTAGTAGTTCTGACCAGGGCAAATCTTTATCTCAGACTTAATCTTAATTAAAGATTGTGACCAGGGTAATCTTATTTAAAATTAATTTAAAAAAAAATAAATTTAAAAACAAGTCTCAGCTTTAGTTAAAATAAATTAAAAATTGATCACAATCAGAACAACAAGAAAGCAATTTAAAAAAAAACTTTCCAAAACTAAAATGTTTTGTTCAGAAAGGATTAACCTTTTTTTTAAAATTTAGAATATTTTTGGAAAGTCTAATAGTTTGTTTGCCTTTAATTACTTTCTTAAATTATAAAACAAAGCAACAAAAGAAAACTATTTTAAAAATAAAATTATTAAAAAATAGAAATAACAGAATTTTAAAACATAACTGAGTATGTGCATTATTACACATACTCTTATATACAAAACTTTTAACTAGTTTTCTTTAAAACTTTATTTTTGTGATGAAACTTTTGAATCAGATAAAATATCCAGTTCAATATCTACATATTTTTCAAATATAAGATGTTTCAAAGAAGTCATCTGGCACTCTTTTGATCCTTTACACATGTTCAGATCACTCATGTATAGTGGTTATTATTTTGGATATGGTCCTTGGATAAATATTTTTTAATATAGCTTCAGATTACTTAATGTTGGATAGACTTGCATTCAATATCTATAGTATTTTAACAACAGTAAAGTAAAAGTCCTTCATACATTTGACATAATTAATAACTGAACATGTGATTATTGAATAGGTCCACAATCTCCACAGAAAAAATATCAATTAACCATAGATCTAATTACTTGTAATGCCAGTGGTAATTTATTTGTCACTGTAATTAATTTTGTATTTAATCCATCTAATATTAATGGTCATAATTCATTAGAAATAAATATGTTTAAATGAAAATTTAAATCTTAAACTGAAATATATAGTAAGATTTATAAAAATCAATTATTTTTTATTATTGAAGATGTTATCTTCAGAATTGTTGTAATTTACTTTATATAGCTCAAATGAATTTTAGTTCAAATTGTTTAAAGATAATAAAATTTTATTCATTTTTTTTAAAAGGTCAAAAGGGAATTTACTCCAATCAATATAAAAGCATTCTATTCTCTCTTTCTAAAATTAAATATTTTTGAATAAAATCTGATCTAATTACATTATTCTTCTAAAAAATAAATATTAAACAAATATTTTGTAAAACTAAGTATAAATATGTAAACAAATTATAGAAAGTATAGTTCACTTTTAAAATCCAAGAAAGTTTTTGCAAACACCCTCATGTAGAAAGAACTAAAAATGAGGAATCAGCAATATTGTGTGTGGACTACATCCTTTGTAAAAAGCATCTGGATATAGTCTGGGGATATTGGATAGGACAATACAGGGTAGGGATTTAATAAGATTTATCATCTGGTATTCACTGATTACTAAAACTTACACTAGGTAGCCAAAAATTTGGTATGAGAAAAAGAATTTGATGCTGAACAGTATGATGTAAGCAGGACCATGTGATGTCTTACTGATTTTAATACAATTCTGGCCATGGAACAAAGGTGACTACAGTTATTAAAAAACTAAGAGCATAATAATATATATATATACTGAACTAGTTTTAGAGCTTTATAAATACAGAAGTAAATTGGATTGGATTGATAACATTAACATGTTTTTTTCAATTTGGTTACTATCTTGATGGTAAAACAATGAAATAAAATATAGTTTCTAAATGAAAGATTCTTTAGATCAAATAGATCTAGCTGTACTGTGCCTAGATCTAAAAACTTTTCACTGATGAATCAATAAGCAAAAACCTAGTCTGGGGATATTGAAAAGAATAGAACTGGATAGGAGTTTATTAAGCACTATCATCTAGCTCTATTAATTGCTAAAAGTTATATTAGGTGGCAGCACTGTGGTGAAAGAGAAAAAGTGTTTAAATTTTGTTAAAGCGTTATTCATTTTTCGTTTTTCTTTGCATTAAAAAAATTTTGCTGGATTCTTAAGTTCTTTCAGATGCACTTGGGGTTAATTGTATCTTATTTTAACTATAATAATTATATCAGATTTTAATAAAATGTGTTTTGTTTTGGAATTTTCAGTTCTTGACCTTGTACATTTGACTTTAGAACATGGATTAAATAAAAACGTTATGATCTAATTAAAACTTTCGACTGAAATTTTTATATTTACTGATTTATTATAATAGTTCAAGTCTTCTTTAAAACGTTAAAATTATCTTTTAAAAATAATTAATCATTTGTCTTGTTGGTTAAAATTCGTAATCTACTTAGAATGCTATTAGCATGAGATAATTTTAAAGTATAGACAACTATAATTTGAATAATTTGAGTCACCCTAAAAATATTAATATTACTTCTTAACAGCTGGAAATAATGGGAAAAAAAATCAATATCCAGTAATCAAAATAAGTAATAGGATGTTTGTTGCTTGAGAATTCATAAAATTTCGAGAACCAGAAATAATTTAATATCGTAAAAAAAAATTACATAAAAATATAATATTCGAAATTATAACAGAGGTAAAACTCTTCATACAGTAGTGTCACCCAGCGCAAGTTAGAGTAATCAATGGATGCAAGAAGGTTTGTTCATAAAATCCGTATCTAGTGCCTTCTCATCCAATAACCCCAGACTAGTTTCTAATTTGTAGCTTTCATCAGTAGGAACCTTGAATCCGAAAGGGTGGCATTACGTTAAGGAGTATTTTGCTTCTTTTATAATAGTTTGTATAAGCATAAGAAATGGTGAGCATGTAATTTTCGAAGTTATTCTTTTCTATCTTCTGCTTCTCTAGCTAAGAACGTCCTTTACTACAGTTAATAATTATAAAAAATAGTTTCATAATTGATAATTAAATAACCAAGTATCAATATTCACAAATATGCAAACAAAAAAAATAGTATTAGTGAAAAAAAAATGTTGCATTTTATTTGTTTGTGTATGTATGTGTGAGTGTGTTTTGGTTTAATTTAAGATATTAATTTTACATTCTTGAATTTGTTTGTAATAAATTTTTTTTCTAAGCAAAAAGATTAAATTAGTCACTGACTTCTGATACTTTTATTATTTGGATACTGCAAAAAGTAATATTGATTCGTCAGAAAACATCATTACAGTTTGAACTAAGCTTTGTATTCCCACAGTAGTTTTAAAATAAATTAATTGAGTGGGAAAAAAGAAGATTCGGGCAATAATATTTCAAACTGAATTAATCTTTCATACAGATGTAGGTTAAAAAATTTAAATTAATGAGGAACACGAAGAAATATTCATATATATATATTAATTTATATATATAAAGGTAACAATTATTATTAGTGATCGTCACACATCCGAAGAACCATGGCAATTTGTGATGTGATGTTATAGGGTTACTTCTATATCAAAGCCAGAAATCTTTCAGCCAATATGTCTAAGAAAAACCTGTTAGATACCTTACCTTTTCTTTCCATTCTCCACCCTAAGTTTTACCCATTTTCTTCTCTATCCTTCTGTATCCCATTTCCACAACAGTGTCTTTGTTCACTCCATGGCCTTTATATGTTAATCCCCTTTATCTTTTTCCAACCCCAGCATATAGACCAATAATCCACTTTCTGCAGAGGCAAAACTCTCCATACAGTAGCACCACTCAGTGAAAGCTAGAGTAATCAATTGATACAGGAAGGTTTGTGCAAAAAATCCCTATCTAGTGCCTACTCATACAATGTCCCCAGATGAGTTTCTAGCTTGTGGCATTCATCAGTGAAAAAAACACAATAATGTTTTTAATCTAAGATCATTAGCTTATCATCATCATCATCATCAACCATTAAAAATCCATTGCAGGATGAAGGTCTCTCCAAGTTTAATCCATCCTCTCCGATCTTTAGCTCCTCTTCTCCCCATCACCCCTGCACATTTCATCCATCCATCTCACATGTGGTCTCTTTCTGGGTCTTTTACAATCTCTTGGGATCCAGTTTAAAATTTCAATTGTCCATCTATTATCATCTCTTCTAGCAATATGTCCAGCCCAACTCCACTTCAATCTTTTAATTTTTTCAATGAGGTCAGTAACACCTGTTTGTTTTAAATAATATTTATATAAGGACATAATTATATTTATATAAGAAAATAATTACAATAATAATTTAGATTAATACACTGTACAAGCTTCCACAGACCTGCACATATATAATGTAATACATAAGGGCTGTAGAAAGAAGTTTGCTATTAACTGAAAGGAGACCATCTGATTCCTTTTGGAGGCCTTAAAGGAACCAAGCAGGGCAAATTCCTAATGTCCACTCCATACATTCTTGTAATTGCAGCTGTTATTACTATGTGATTATTCATATAGTATACGAACATGGATGGGCTGCACACCAACATGCATTAGCCAGTGTGGTGAGTTTATTGGCTTTTTACCTCTGAGCTTAAGATCAAGAAACACCATGGTCTTTCTTCTCAGTTGCTGATAAGGCAGAATGAATGTTTGTGTAAATGATAAATATTTTTCCAATACATATATACAATTATGACAGACAAAAATAAAACATGGCCCTTATTCCCAGGAGGAAAACATATATACAATTATGACAGACAAAAATAAAACATGGCCCTTATTCCCAGGAGGCTGTAAAGTCACCAACCAAGGCAGCGGTTGGTGACCGAAGGTGGAGGGGGTGATAAGAATCCCCTGATTGCAGACTCAGGCTGCCATTTGATGATGACTTTTTATTTAGGTACTTACAACTGCAAATCACTTTCAAGTGAAGGAAGTTTGCAAGAATTAGAAGAAGAACTGTCTTATATTAAATGGGACATTATTGGACTTTGTGAAGTTAGAAGAAAAGATGAAGAGACAATTGATTTAAAAAAGTGGACATATACTCTATTATAAAGGCACAAATATTGGAAATACAAGTGGAGTAGGATTCATTATAATTAAAAAGTGGAAGAACAATATTTTGGAGATCTATGGTGTATTGGACAGAGTGGCAAGATTAGTTATACAACTTAATAGCAGATACCAACTGATAATTCAAGTTTATGCCCCAACAAGTTCTCATAGTGATGAAGTAGAAAAAGATATTTATATGATGTACAAAAGGCTTTTGATCAGAGTAAACAACACTTTAAAATTGTTATGGGAGACTTTAATACTAGAAATTTGTAAACAAATGAAATATGAAAGTGCTGTATGTAATTTCTGGTTATGGTAATAGAAATGAGAGACGACGTAGACTTGTGGGGTTTGCAGACAAAGAAAAATTTTATATTATGAATTTTCTTTTTTGAGAAAAATATTAAAAGGAAATGGACATGGAAGCATCCAAATAAAGGTACAGCAGAACTGGATTATATTTTGACTAACAGGAAATACATTTTTCAAGATTGTAATGTTCTTAATAAATTTAACACAGGAAGTGATCATCGATTAGTAAGGTGTAAGATACGTGTTAATGTAAAACTAGAGAGACAAAAATTATTATGAAAAACAATATTTACAGTTGATATTCCTAATCTTCAGAAACATTCTAATGAATTTAAATTAGAACTTACAAATCGGTTTCAAGTATTAGTAGATTTTGAACATGATTCAGATTTGAATGAAATTAATATGAAAATAACTGATACACTTTTAAAAACAGCAACAAAGCTAGCTGGTAGAAAAAAGCAGCAATTGACCAATAAAATTTCTACTGAGACTAGAGAATTTATGAAGAAAAGAAGGAATATGAAAATATACAAAAAGGATTGAATATCTCAAATTTTGTAAAATGGTGCAGAAAAGAGTTGAATATGATATAAGAAAGTATAACTGTGAACTAGCAAGAAAAGCTGCAGAAGAAAATTAAAGTCTCAAGAATGTAAAACAACATTTTGGTATTGGTAGGAAATTTATATCTGCAATAAGAAAAAAATATGGACTTATTACTAAAGAGAGAGATGACGTCATGAAATTTGTAGATTTTTATCAAGAATTATATAGTAATAAAGAACAAGTACATCCTATATCTATTACATCTTCCGAATTGCCCAGAATTTTAAATGAAAAAGTGAGACATGCAATTAAATGTATGAAGAAAGGAAAGGCTCCAGGTAATGAGGGAATTATAATTGATATATTAAAAGAAGCAGGTGAAGAAATATAATTTTTTTAGCAAAGTTATATACCAAATGACTAAATGATAAAGATGTACTGGATGATTGTAAGAATGCAGTAACAATATTAATATTTTAAAAAAGTGATAAAGAAGATATTAGAAATTACAGACCTATCAGCCTTTTATCAGTTTTATATAAAAATTTTACCAAGATAATTACAACTTGTCTACAGAGAACATTTGGATTTCCAACAACCAAGAGAACAAGCTGGATTTAAAAGTGGTTTTATTACAGTAGATCATATCCAGGTATTGAGAGAAGTTATAGAAAGGACAAATGAATATGAGTTGTCATTATGTTTTGGATTTGTAGATTACGAAAGGCATTTGATTCTATAAACATGTCTCCAGTGATTAAATCATTGAATCATCAAGGTAAGATCCAGGATATTGTCATATTTTAAAGAATATTTATAAATATGCAACAGCAACAATTAGATTGCATAATGATACTGGGAAAGTCAACATTGAGAAAGGTGTAAGACAAGGTGACTCCATATCTCCAAAACTTTTTACAACAGTGCTGCAAGAAGTGTTTTGTGGTTTAAAATGGGAAACTAAAGAAGTGAAAGTAAATGAAGATTATTTAAGTCATTTAGATTTCGCAGATGATGTAGTTGTTTTTGAAAATAATGTTTCAGAACTGCAGGAAATGTTGCAGGAGATATCAGATGAAAGTAGAAATGTAGGACTAAAGATAAATGTTACAAAGTCTAAAGTAATGTTTAATCGATTTGCCCAAAATATGAAAATAAAAATTGATTATGATGAATTAGAAGAAGTTAACTGTTACAAATACCTTGGTCAGATTATTAATACAGATGGAAACATAATGGAGGAAATTAATCATAGAATTAAACTTGGTTGGAGTGCTTTTGGTAGAAATAACTTGATACTAAAAGGAAATATGCCTATGTGTTTGAAAAGGAAGGTTTTTAACAAATGTCTGAGACTTGGAAACTTAATAGAAGAGCAATACAGAGACTCAGACCACTCAAAAAAGTATAAAGAGATGTATTTTGGGAGTAACAAGAAGTGATTGAAAATGCAATGTATGGGTAAGAGAACAAACAGGTGTTATTGACCTCATTGAAAAAATTAAAAGATTGAAGTAGAGTTGGGCTGGACATGTTGCTAGAAGAGATGATAATAGATGGACAATTGAAATTTTAAACTGGATTTCAAGAGTTTGTAAAAGAGGCAGAAAGAGACAACATGTGAGATGTATGGATGAAATAAGAAAGTGTGCAGGGGTGATGTGGAGAAGAGAAGCTAAAGATTGGAGAAGATGGATTAAACTTTGAGAGACCTTCATCAAAAGATTGGAGAAGATGGATTAAACTTTGAGAGACCTTCATCCTGCAGTGAATTAATAATGATTGATGATGATGGTGATGACAAGGGATTCGAACTAAGACTTTCACACGACTCTCAGCTCTTCATGCCATCTCAAATTGCTGACCCCTCTGATCATACACATGTTGAAAAGATAAATAATCACCAATATACACAATAAACCAGCAATCATTGGTTGGGCCAGATTACCATCTCCACACATATATGCAGTCAGTGCTAAGCTTTTATATTAAGATAGCCAATCTTCATACTTTAATGGACAGGCTTCAAACTATTCCAACCCACAACTATTCAGCCATCCATTTAATTGAAAATCTGATGATGGAACTTCAAAGCCCACATTAGTACCAAGGTTGTCATCTTAAAATATGAACTCAAAATTGTAGAATAAAATCAAAATATTAATAATCATTTATGTCTGTATACATGTAATAAATTGTGTTGATTGTGAATATAAAGAATTTTATTTAATAACAAATGGTTAAGGAAAATGTTCAATATTAGCTTCAGATAATTATTAATTTAGTTAATTGAAATTTTATAGGTAGAAGACATGTAAATTAAATGTAGAACACTTCTACATTTCCAAATGTGCTGCTATTAAATCTTACAGAAATTAAAGGATGGTATTTGGGTTTAGTTTGGGAAAATGACATACTATAGAGTTCAAGTGCAAAGATAAAAAAACACTTTCATCCCTTCTAGTGCTTGAACTTTTTATGAAGTTTTTAAAAAATAAAGCAGTTGAATTATTCTTTTTTTAGAGAAGTATATTCCTCTGTAGAGGTTTATTTTTTGCCAGCACAGCTTGGTGCAGTGATGTAGAGACAGCCTCAAGAGCTCAATGTGTATGGCTTTCAGCCAAGCTCTATCACTTGTTGTTCATGGACATCTTATGAACTTCTGAATAATAAGCCATTCAATTGTTGTAATGTTTCCTAGTTCCCAGCATGCCTTGCTGCAATGGTAGAATGGCAGACTCCAGAGCTCAAGATAAATTGTTCATAGTAGAGTTCTCTCACTTCTGGTGTTTTGATTTCTTATGAACTCCTGAATAAAATGGGCAAAACTCTCCATACAGTAGTGCCACTCAGTGCAAACCAGAGTAATCAATGGATTCCCGAAGGCTAGACACAAGCTAGAAACTAGTCTGGGGATATTGGATGTGTAGGCAGTGATAGGTATTTTATGCCCAAGCCTTCTGGTATCCATTGATTACTCTGGCTTGCATTGAGTGACCCAACTGTATGGAGAGTTTTGCCTGTTTTAATAACAGTGATGAGCAAGCATAAGAAATGATGATCATGCGATGTTTAGTGGTTTAACTCCTGAATAATAATGCATTCAATTACTACATTCTTTCTGAGTTCCCAGCATGCTTTGCTACAATGGTAGAGTGGCAGACCCTGGAGCTCAAGGTTCATGGAATGCCACCCATCCCTATCACTTGAGATACCTCAACTTGTCCAGAACTGTTTAAATAACAAACATTCAATTACTATATCTTTTTAAGTTCCCAGAATGCTTTGTTGCAGAGGTAGAGTGGCAGATTTTTGAGGTTAACATCCATGGATCATATCCCATCTGTGAATTCTGTTGTTTAGACTTCTTATGAACTCCTGAATAACAAATATTAAATTACTAAATTCATTCTGAGTTCCCAAGATGCTTTGGTGCAATGGTAGAGTAGAAGACATTGGAGTTCAAGATCAATGGTATGCGCCCCCCCCCTTCTTGCCATCTAATGAACTTCTGAGTAGTAAACCATTCAATTACTTTTTTTCTAAATTCCCAGCATGCTTTTGTGCAGTTGTAAAGCAGCAGACTGGAACTCAAGGTCTATGGATCGCACCCCACCTCTGTCACTTCAGATGGTTGAACGTTTTATGAACTTCTGAGCAATAAATAATTCAATTACTATTTTTTCTGAATTCCCAGCATGCTTTGGTGCAATGGTAGAATGTCAGGCTGGAACTCAAGGTCTATGGATCGCATCCCAGCTCTGTCACTTCAGACAGTTGAACGTTTTATGAACTTCTGAGCAATAAATCATTCATTTACTATTCTTTCTGAATTCCCAGCATGCAGTGGTAGAATGGCAGACCGAAGCTCAAGGTCCATGGATCCACACCAGTTCTGTCACTTCAGATGGTTAACGTTTTATGAACTTCTGAGCAATAAATCATCAATTACTATTCTTTCTGAATTTCCAGCATGATTTGGTGCAGTGGTAGAATGGCAGCTCAAGGTCCATAGATCACCCTCAGCTGTATCACTTCAGATGATTGAATGTTTTAAGAACTTCTGAGTAATAAATCATGCTTGGGTGAAGTGGTAGAATGTCAGACTCGAATTCAAGATCGGCGGAATGCTGCCCAGCTGTCAGTACTAATGCTTGTATTTCTTACAAACTCCTAAATAACAAACCATTCAATTACCATATTCCTTTTGAATTCCCAGAATGCTTTGCTGCAAGATTAGAATGGCAGACCCTGGAGCTCAAGGTCCATGGATTGCAGACAAGCTCTGCCCTTTTTCGTGCTTAAACGTCTTATGCACTTCTGAATCCTAAACCATTCAATTACTAAGATTGCAGCCCTTTTTGGCCACTTCTAAAGCCTGAACTTCTCACACCCTCTTAAACAATAATCCATATATCTGGGAAAATTTCATTTAAATTTTTAATGGACATATTTTAACGTTACTCGGTTCCTGAGCTTATATAATGGTATCTAATCTACAACCATAAAGGAACACCCGAATGGATTGATTTGTGAAATCATAAACTTCATAAAAATATATTTTATAAGAAATAATGTTATTTTATGAAGATCGCATTTACATTATGAAATTATCCATAAAGTCACTTTAAATAGAAGCAATAATGAATTCCTTGGGAAGGAACTGGGTGTAACTGAAGACAAAATACAGTCAGCTGTTATAACCAGAAATATACTCAAGCTTTTAATAAGCAAAATTTGCTGCAGAATAGCTTAAAAGCCATAATCACTATATATCAACAAGCATACTAAAACAGTCTCATGATACGCCACAAAATGTTTCTGTTAGTGTTTGTGTAATTTTATAAAACATTTTAAATAAAGTGTGTAGCTATAAGCAGATAGCTTATTCTTTGGCTTGCAAGAATCTTATAATTAGATTTAAAAAGTTTATTGGCTTAACCAAATAAATGCTAATTCAAATAGTTAGTATTTAAAAAAGTATAAATGATTTATAGAAAATAAAAGGCATATGGCTTTATATCTCAGGAGTTAAGTTCGAACCCCAGACCTATGAGCATCAGAATTGTCTCTGAGACTTCTCATCCCATGTCGGGCACTCAGCCAAAATAATTTATATGCATACGCAACCGAAATAAAAACCAGATCTATATTATCAACTATCATTTTAATTTATTTGCAAATGAAAACATTCACAAAAATCTTGCATAAAAAATTAAATAAACCTATGATAAAGAGTTTCCGAATAATAGCTATGAAAAAGATTAAATTATGAAAGAAACTGGTTAATGTTTATAATGGATGTTCGTCTCATGAGAGAGGTTTAGTGTCGAATGGATTAGTAATGTCAAAAGAAAATCCTTTATTAAAATGCATGGTGCATACATTGAAATTTCAAGAAAAAAATAATTTTATATCAATCTTAGAACGCATTGAAATGATTATAATTGTTTAATCTTTTATTTACTTTTTTAAAAATGAATTTCCTGTAATTTTGCCAATCATTTTTTCACAACAAAAAACTAAATTCATTTTCTTTCAGTAGCATTTGATGAATAATTATGAATTCTACGTTATATTAAAATTTCATTTTTTGTAATTTCATAATTAATTTTTCATTTATATATTTTATAACATTTAACATTTGAACAAACAGAGAAAAAAGTTTCACATAAACAAAATGCACGATAAGATGTTACTAATAAGAATAAAATTGCGATAGATTTCTCATTAAGATCTAAACATATTCTCAAAGTATAATCTGAATAATAAACATTCGATATTAAGAATCTTATCAATTGAAGCACTCCATAATTGTCGAATTTCATGATTTTACACAGCTTTACAAGACTCACAATTTAAAGATTTAATTGCTATATTTATATAAAAAAAAAAAATTAATGTAAGGATAACATTGAATATTCATGATAATTACTATTTTTTTTAAAAAAGAGCTAAATAATTTATATTAGGCAAAAAATTTCTTACAAAACTTCAAAAGGAGGATTTAAAAATATATCATCAAAGAACAGACAAAAGCAATTGTGTATAAATTACAAAAGGTACATTTCGCAAATACATAGCAAAGGCATAAAAAAGTAAAAAATCAAAACAAAAAGGAACTAACTACTTATAATAATGAGGTCAGAAGAGAGACCATGCTCCATATAGGATCAACAATGTCTGGCAATATGTTTCTGCTTTTAATTTTTGAAATTTTATTGTAAAACAGTGATGTAATTTTCTAAATGTAGGATCGAAAAAAATAACATCTTAGGACACAAAGAATAAGCATAAGAAAAGTAGAAATCCTAATTGAAGGGGAAATCCCTGTTTTAGACTATTAGAGAAAGGGTGTGATTTAGAAATTGACTCCATGATATTTCTATAGATCAGAAAAACTGGATTCTGGTACAAAAAGTGATATATTGTTTTCTCAGACCTGTGATAAAGAGAACAAAGGGGTCAATGTTAGCATACACCATTCTTGTGGATAAGAAATTACTAGTACATAGAGCTTCTAAATTGATATTCATAAGAAAATCAATGTATTTTGGTTCCAGATACTAGAATTTGACTTCTTTGAGTATCTATTTATTGGTGGCAGTACTTCTATTGTCAAAGTATTGCTATTACTTTATTAAAGTAAAAGCTATTAATAAAGAAATACATAACTTATAAATATCTGTAATTGCAAAGTGGAAGTAACTACCTCCTCCTGGGTTATGTAGTGTCAAATATCATCCTAACTCTTCATTGGTTTTTGATGCTGCATAATTCAGTATAAGCTATTAAGTACATCACATTTATTAATAACTCAGAATAAAGATTAATCACTTGAGACTTTTCACATGTCATGCCCTCCTTTATGAATGTTTAATCAAGACTCTACAATCAAGAATTATGACTAAAAATGAGATGTTTATGATGCTGCAAGCAAATGTTCTTTGCCTACTCCAGCAATGAAACTAACTGGATATCTCATCTTAAATGGATCTGGAATATCATAAATATATTCAGGAAGTCACAAGCCATTAAATATATCAGTCTTGTCAATAACTTACAATATAGATTTATTACCTGAGACTTGTCTCAACTCATGATTCCCATTAGGGATGTCCAATAAAGAACATACAATCAAAGAATTATGGATTAAAATATGGAATTTTTATGATGATGCAAAAATGTCTTTTCCAATTCCAGAAATGAAGCCAACTGAATATCATCATCCTAGATGCAGCTGAAATTCTGATGGATAGATTTAGGACCACACATGGTCATTATCCTCCTCTGGTTTATAAATGGAATTTATCAGCCAATAATCTACATAAATAAGGACAAGCACAAACTGCAAAGAATATAGTTAGTAACTTCAAAATCTATGGCTATAGTGGTAGAATTTAAGGACTTAATAAAATCACTTGTGAATCTCTCCTTTGATTAATTAGAATCATTAGAGATTCCTTTATGATATTTTGTTAATAGTTAAATTGCCAAAAAACAAACCTACATTAAATAAATAAACTAAAAATGGAACATAATAATTAGTATTTAGATTTCCTTATAATGATTTTCAAATTTGTATCTGTCTCAAGTTTTTTATTTTACAAACCTGTCACATGCACCTATAAATATCTTGGTATTCTACCATTGTTAATACTACTATAAGGTGCTGAAATTCATAGACTTTTTAATAGAATTAATTCAGCTGAGTATACTTTTGACACATATCCATGGCTATTCTGATGAAAATTTCCCATTTTTGCTAATTTGAATACCGTTTGATCTTCGGTTCATTGGGTATTCATTTTGCGCAACAAACCATGCCTCTTTTACATTTCCTGTCATTTATTACCTCACACATTATTTTAATAATAGTTGGGTCAAGACTGTGTCCATGCTCATTTCTAGAGTCTAATTCCACCAATACATCAGTCTTTTACAACCATGAAAAAGAACATGGACACAGTTTTGACCCAGGTATTATTAAGATGTGAAAAAAGAAATTGCAGGAAACGAAAAAATTAAAGAGATGTGTGGTTTATTGCACAAAATGAATACACAATGAACCAAAAATTAAATGTTTGCAAATTACCAAAAAATGGGTTTCCCAACATAATAACCATGAATATGAGCATCAAAAGTATACTTGGCTTATATATATATATATATATATAATATATATATATATATATATATATATATATATATATATATATATATATAACTGCATGCAGCCACCCAATCCATCCTACACAACCAATGCACATGACCATAAACGTGAAAAAAATTTATGATCTCCAATATAATGTATTTCATCAGTTGGTCCAGAACACCATCCCCCATACATATATACAATCAGTGCTAAGTTTATATTAAAATTTCAAATCTTCAAACTTTAATGGACAGACTTCAAACTTCTCCACCCTCCAACTCTTCAGCCATCCACACTATTGGAAATCTGAAGATGTAATGCTCAAAGGTCTTGATGATGCTAATTAGGAAATAAACGAACACACATATATCTAAAACAATATTTTATTTAATATAATAATGGAACCATTATGCAGTCTCATTTATATTGCCAGGCTGAATCATGGAGATCATAAGTTACTCCTGATGAATGAGGGTAAACCATGCAATCTTACGTAAATAAAGTAACAAATTATGTAATAATAATTTATTTACAAGTACACTTGTTAAATGATGTATAATTTATTTTGCTTATAAAATTAACAAAATCATGTAACAGTAATTTATGTACAAAGTATAATCATTAATTGATGAGCAATTTATTTCTTTAAACAAAATCCTTTAATTTTTATACATTCATAGTATCAATACATTCATAGATAATATAATGCATTTGCCATAATTTAATTCTGACTTCAATAAACTTAAATATAATTCTATATGTGTATGAATTCATAAATACAACATTTCTTTGATTTGTATGTCTTCTAGTACTTTCACATACATATGCTCTATATGAGATAGAAATCAATGTTATCTTTATCACAATAATCATCTTTTTTAGATTCTAATCCTAAACACAACTGCTTATATAATAATAACTTTAAAGGATCACTTTTTGGTCCTACCCTAACTGAATAATCCTTCTATACATTAATTATCAGGAGTGACAAAACTCTCCATAGTATAAGAGATAGCGATCATGTGATGTTATCAGGAGTGGCCGTTTGATGCTAAACCTAATTTGATACAACTACAATTTATATAGGAATGTCTCTTTTCTGAGATTGATTCCTAATTCATTAAACAGATAAGAATGTAATCCCTCTTATGGATACAAACATATGTAAACTAATAAACATTGAACAAACAACTGTGCATATATAAATCCATCTACATAAAATCCAATTTGCCGTAATCAAATATAAGTTTAACTATGAGCAAATAAGGCTAATTAAAAATTACATCTTTAACTACAGTTATTTGTGGTTTAGACAATTTATATGCGTATATTGTATTTACATCATTATTTCTTTACCTTTATCTTTTATTAAAAACTTATTAAAAATTAACTGTGATAAAACACAGTTGCTGAAGCTTTAAACATAAAATTATAACAATAAAGCTTCAGCAACTGTGTTTTATCACAGTTAATTTTTAATTTATTGATTTTAGTTGAGGTATATACATACATTCTTTTTAAAAACTTATATAAAATTCACAAACTTAGCCTATATATGTGATAAATAATAATAATTATTATTTTTAAAAAAAATAATTCCAAAAAAAAGGAAATAGAAGTTATTACAAATCCTTTTTTTTTACTAACTGACAGTTTTATTCAAAATAGAATAACAAATATTATGTACCATATTACCTTGAATATAAGATGCAGTAGGATTTTAAGTCTGAAATATTAGAAAAGAATTTACCCCCAAATTTAAGATGCACTTATGTACTTAAATAGAAACTAATATAAATAAAATAAGCTTACCTAATTTATTGCAAATATTCTTAAGATATATGGTTTCACTTTCTATATCTTCACTTTCAGAACTTCTATTCTCAGCTTGACTATTCTACCAGGGGGCATCATCTTTAGCTCATTTAAATTGCAGCTGAATTTTATAATTCATTTGACAATTTGCTTTCATTTCAAAAGACATTGTTCTAAAAAAATCTGGATCATTATTTGAAAATTATTTATATTTTTATAAATATTTTCTTTAAAAAATTATAAAGATATAAAAAAAGATTCTAAAACATATGTTTTCACTTTGAAAATCAAAACAAAGATTCCAGAACTGTCAAAATCAACAAAATAACATTGAAAGATTCTAAAACATACATTTCACTTTCAACATCAAAATGAAAATATTGGAACTATCAAAATTTTGACAAGTGCTCTCTTGTGTAGAGAACAAGAAACTGCGATTCAGCATCTTGGAAGGCAGGCTGTTATTATTGTTATATTGATTTGTTAGTTGAAAAAATTCTAAAGGTTGTTTGGTAGTTTTCTCAATAAAGTATTGCTAAAATCAGCAAAATAACCTTAAAAGATTCTAAAACATATGTTTTCACTTCCAAAATTAAAACAAAGGTATCAGAACTGTCAAGATTTTGAAAGTCACTCTCTTGTGTAGAGAACAAAAAACAGCCAATCACCACCTTGTAATCTAGTCTGTTATCACTTATATTGATTTTGTTATTTATAAAAAAATTCTAAAGATTATTTAGTAGAGATTTTTCATTAAAATAATGGTAAAATCAGCAAAATAACATTAAAAGATTTTAAAACATAGGTTTTTAATTTGAACATCAAAATGAAGATATTGGAATTGTCAAAATTGTTGACAGGTGCTCTCTTGTGTAGAGAACAGGTAACAACCAATCAGAGCAAAGACAGTTTCTTATCTTGTTGTTGTATTGATTTATTAATTGTAGCAAAATTCTAAACGTTACTCAATATGGTTTTCTCAAGAAAATAAAAGCAAAACAGCAAAATAATGTTAAAGTATCGATTTGAGAGAGAATTAAAGTCATTTACAAAATTAATCCAAAATAGTGATTAAAAAGGATTTATAATGCTATTCTATGCAGGTAATGATTGTAATACTATGTGCATGGATAACATAAAGAAAAGATTCACCAATACAAAATGTTAAAAATTTCTGTTTCCAATTTAAGATGCACCCCTCTTTTATGGGTTTAAAATTTTGAAAAAAAAAAGTGTATCTTATATTCAAAGTAATACAGTATTTAAAAATTCAGATTAGTTAAAATAAAATACACATCTGACATTAAATATAAGATTCACCAAAACAATATAATTGTCATTTACTTTTTTATAACAAATATTAAGTCTATTTATGGTGATAATATAGTCTTGTAATTTCTAGTTGTCATTTAAATAATCACTAATTTTTTTCTTTCAGCCAAAGCATTTCAAAATATCATCCAAATGTGTTCCTGGCCAGGTTAAGCTAACAGTTAGTAGTGTTTTCTCTTTTTATTCACAAAGCATAAGTGCATGTCCTGTGGGTTTTGAATGAAGCAATATCCTAGTCTGCTGAAAAGGAAAAAAAAGTGACTTTATATTAAAACGTAGTTTCTTTCTTGAACCTTGTTTTCGAGGCTTTTTTTAAATTTGTGTATCATTTTGCTTAGCAGAGGAAAATTTTTTTTCATCTAAATGAATAATAGATTGTTCATTTCAATATGTTTGCCTTTGATTGAGCAAAGATTTTGTATATGGTAGTTGCAAAGATATGTAGAAAACCACACAAATTAATTAAGAATTGTAAAAAGAAAAGTAGAAGAGTTAAAGAGTAAAAAAAAACTTTAAAAACTGCATTTTGATTAAATAAAGTAAAAGAAAAATAAACAGATAAAGAAAACCAAACTTAAGGTGAGGAGAACTTATCAAATGGATTTAAATTAAATCGACTGGTACTTAAGATATCCAAACTTTTTATGAACCCTAGGGCAATAAAACCATTCAATTATATACTTTTTTGTCATACTTAATTTTGGATATTATCTTTATTAAATTTTGGATTCATTTTTTCAAAATAAATAATGCTTTTTTATTTTTATTTTTTGTTTTATACTTCATTTTAATGTATCTACTTCCAAAAATCTATCCATTTTTTTTTGTGTGTGAATATATCATTAAGGAGAATTGATAAAAAAGTGAAAAAACATAAAATCATATATTGTGGACCATAGTTGAGGTGCTAGCATTATGAGGTGAAAATAAAAAAGCAAGCATTATCTAGTTTTCACCCACCCACAGGCACACACATGATATTGTAAAAGACCCAGAAAAAGACCACATGTGAGATGGATGAATGAAATAAGAAAGTGTGCAGAGGTGATGCAGAGAAGAGAAGCGAAATATCAGAGAAGATGGATTAAACTTGGAGAGACTTTCATCCTGCAGTGGATTGATAATAATTGATAATGATGATATATATATGAAAAGAAAGTTACTGTTAACACTAACTGAAATAATTATAGAAAATATACAAACCATTATACAATTACAAATAAAGGCTTCAAGTTCAGGTACAAAAAAAAAGGTAATATTTTGTGATTCTGTAGCTGAAATATATTTTTGATTTTATTTAATAAACAAGAGTGTTTTGAAATTTGAATACAATGCAAATTAGTCAAATAAATTATAAAAATCTATGAGAATGCGTCCTTAATAACTATAGACAAAATTTATAAGACCATTTAGAAAATTTGAGTTAAGTTAGCTCTAGTGATTGTCTGAAGGTTTATGATGATCGCACTTCAGTTGTAATTATATGTTGCACTATTTCAATCATCTAATATTAAATATTGAATGTCTTCAGAAAAATTTTTAAACTTTATTTAAATTTCCCAGTTACATCCTTGCTATTACTACAAGCAGAATGTAATTGGAAAAACTAAAATTTAAAAATGTTTTTAAAGATATTCAAGATGTAATGTTAGATAATGAAAATAGTCAAACATATAATTACAAAATCTGTTTTAATACAGGGGTTTGAACACAGAATTTCATGCTCCCATCAGCTGTCCACTCCATCTCATACAACCGATGTATATATATATATATATATATATATATATATATATGACAATACACCTGTGAAAAAAGATAAATGATCTCCAATATATGTATTTCATGTTGACCCAGCACTCAACAGTGGGTCCAAATCATCATCTTCCACACTTATATATAATCAGTGTTCAGCTTAATATTAAGATAGCAATTCTTTCCACTTTAATGGACAGGCCCCAATCCACTCTACCCTCCAACCCCTCGGCCACCCATATCACTGAAAATCTGAAGACAAAACACCCAAATCCTTTGTGAATGCTAATATTATCATGCCCATGTTTGCCCAAAGACAATCTGACCCCTCATGTGTAGGACTTATCCATTTAAAATAAACAGAAAATAGAAGAAATACACATATTGGAAAGCATTTATCATGAAATAGGTATATTGGAGGTCATTTATTTTTTTCGCATATGGATGGTCATGCATATCGGTTGTATGAAATGGAGTGGATGGCTGAAGCGAACAAGAAAATCTGTGTTCAAATCCCCTATATTACATCCAGTTTCTGTTTTAGTTTATGTAAGGATAATGTCAATCATACCATGATGTCACCACAAATTAAACTTCCAAACTCAATAATTTTATTTCATTATTTAAAGAACTATTTTTGTCTGTCTACTGCTTTTTCCCCCAGCGCATTAATCTCAGAACCCAAGCACAGAAAATGGACTCAAAATAATCACAGGTACAGTTCACACATATAGAAAAATTGCCGTTAAAGAGAATAAAAAATATTTGACTCGTGTAAAAATTGTTTAACAGAATTATTAATTCGTTTATTAAATAAATAGACAATTATATGTAATGAAATATTACACACTTAAAATAATAAAACAAAATTTAGTCACAGGAGAAAAACTATCTTACTTTTCTTTAAAGTAAAATTTAATTTTTAATTATCTAAATAATACAATTATGATAAATCTGTTTTTCATAGTCTGGCCAGATATTAACAAAATAGATTAAAATACAGCTAATTGTTAAATACCATTGACATAAGAAACAAAATTATTATTTTTTCCCCCACAATTTTGTTACGATAATTACTTTGATATCATTAACTAATAATTATAATAGTAATAGCAAAGCATATATAAGCTTACCAAGGTTGAGCTATCGATCAGTTATATAGTACAATGTTTTATAACGTGTGTGACAATTAAAAAGAAATAAGGAAATTAACCATATTACTAATATCTAATGTCCTATGTATTTGTTGTAAATATGGGAAACCCAAATTTCTACTCAGTAAAAATAATGTAATGATAATAATATTATGAGTGTTTTGGGTTTCATAATTCTTCCCCATACCATATGTAGATTCATTTCCATTAGTCCAAGATAAATCAACGGTCATCTATAAAGACTGTGAAGATTTAGACCATGATCTTGATTATTGTATTTATCGAATAATGATCTTTAAAATATGAATGCATATTATAATGGAACATTATTAAAATATATTCATATTATAATGACGAATATTAATAATGGAAGATATTATACAGATATATGGAGCATAACAAACGATTTATTTTTGAAATCACACAAAAATCAATAACATAAACTGTAAAACAAGATTAACATTTTTATTCGGAATACTCTATTTCCTTCTCATTGAATAATTAACGATTATAATATTTACATATAAATGTAAATATATTATTTGTATATATACAATAATAATTAACATTAATTAAAATTGAGAATGAAATTATGAGAGCTAATTTTATTACGAATGCGTAATATATTTTATTTTAAATCATAATACTTATAAGTATATTCATTTTGCTTTAGAATTAAATCCTGTTTTTTTTAATTTTCTAAAAATGGAACAAATCTTCTGTTAAATAAAATAAATATTTATACATAATTAGCATCTATTTGATTAAATATTTTTTACCAACAATCTAATTAGGGAAATAATCAATAATCAATACGTTCGTTTCTTCAAATTATTGATTATCTCGAGTATGTCATATTTCAATAATTTTGATAACTAATAAAATAATGTTGATATCAAATAGAGATAAAATGTAGATTAGATAAAAATATAGATTTAGCGAATTGGTCTAAATTTTATCAACAATATATATATTATCCTGATAAAGAATGTATAATCCTGACAAAATTATGACTACCAATAAATAAATTAATGCACTATACAGGCTTACACACACTTGCATATATAATGTAATATACAAGGGACTCGAACTCAGATTTTCATATGACCCTCAAGTCTCCATGCCATCTCATATTTCTAAACCACCTCATCATACACATGTTGAAAAGATAAATAGTCGCCAGTAATAGTATTTCGTGCTAAACCAGCACTCATCATTTTGTCCAGATTACCATCTCCATACATATATACAAGCTGAGCATTGATTGTATATATGTGTGGAGATGGTAATCTGGACTAACTGATGAGTGCTGGTTTAGCACAAAATACATCTATTGGTGATTATTTATCTTTTCAACATGTGTGTGATCAGGTGGGTAGACTTGTGCATATGGTATCCTGGTTGTCCAAGCAACTTCTGTTATATTTAAATAATCTCCCTGGTAAGTTTACTTTTTGCCATTTTCTAGGTTCTATTTATTTTAGTACAAAAGGGATGAAAAGTATTAGGTGTTTTCCAATTATAAATATTTAAAATTAAATTCATAACTTTAATAATATTGCTTTCAAAAAAATTCTAGATAAAGAAAAATCTACATAGAAATTCATCAAAGTGTTATGGAGATGCCAATTCTCTTTCTAAAATTAATTTTTACAATATACTGATAATAATATATATTCTAGATAATAAACCAGGTGCTTGAGATTTATTTAATTATTAGATCATCATCATTACTACTATCACTCCAATGCAAGATAAAGATTTCTCTAAGATTAATTTAGTTTATTTGATCTCTAGCTCACTTCCCATCATACCAGTGAACTTCCTTATTTTAACCAACCATCTCAAGTTTGGTCTTTTTCTAGGCCTTTTACTATCTCTTGGGACCCAATTTAACATTTCAATTGTCCATCTATTAGCATTTCTTCTAGCAATATGTATCATCCAGTTCTATTTCTCTCTTAATTTATCCAATAAGGTCAGTTATACTTGTTTCTTGTATTGCCTATGTATGTTATTTTCAATCTCGTTTTTCTTATTCCTTACATATATTTGTCCAAAGTTTGTTGAGTAGGTTTAAGTTTTTTATTGCTTTTCTGTTAATTGCCTAAGTGGAACATCCATAAATTTGAACTGTTAAACAGGTCTATTAAAAATCTTTCAGAAGCAAAGGCATATTCTTTTTTTAATGTTCTTCCTACCAAAAGTTTACTCAAGTTTAATTCTATGATCACCTTCATCCATTATGTATCTGTCCAAATGATCTTACTAAAGTATTTGTATTGATAACTTTTAATTGATCAATCTCAATCTTTATTTTATTATTCTGAGAAAGTCCATTGAACATTGTCTTAGTTTTTTTTAGCATTTATCTTTAATTCGTACTTTTTGATTTTTATCTAATAACTCTTGTAATATTTCTGGAGCATCATTTGCAAAAACCATCATATCATCTGTAAAATACAAATGATATGAATAATTTCAATTAACTTTTATTCCTTTAATCTTCCATTTTAATTCATAAAATACTTATTATAAAACTACAATAGTTTTGGAGATATGGAACCACATTGTCATATATCTTTTTTCTTCTTAGTCTCATTATGGAATCTAATTATTGATGTTGTATATTGATAAATATTTTTTAGAATATGACCATATCCAGGGTTTCTATCTTTATGATCATCTTTAATTGCCATAGAAAGATCTATAGAATCAAATGCCTTTTTATAGTCTAATAAATGCAAATCATAATGAAAATTCACATTCATTGGATATTTATATAATTTCTTTCAAAACTTGGATATGATCCAACGTGAAAAAACATTTAAAAATCTATCCTATTCTTTTAGTTGATTAGATTCCAAGATTTGCTGCAGACAAATTGTAATTTTTGTAATAAAGATTTTATATAGAACTGTAAAAAACAACTATATTTTTGTAATATTTTGTTTATCTCATTTCTTAAATATTCATATTTGCATTGTTCCATCATTTTGTATATCTTTATCATTTAGTCATTTGGTATATATCTTTGCTAGTATTTTTTTACTTCTTCATTTTCTTTTAAAATATCAATGATAATTCTATCATTTTCTGGTGATTTATTTTCTCTTCTTTGTAGATTTTATAGTATGTGCCACTTTTTTATTTATATGCTGGGCAAATTAGATTTACTAACTATAGAGAATACTTTATTTTCTACTTCTTCACTATTATATATATATATATATATATATATATATATATATATATATATATATATATATATATATATATATATATATATATAAAATCTTATAATTAAATATTTATAAATACAGTAATTAGATATATGTAAAGTATAACTTTAAAATTTTTATCCACTTAGGAGTGTTTTTGACTATCCTGCAGTCTTTGTCAATTAACTCTTTGAAAGGCTAACCTTCCCACAATCCCATAATCTTAATGTTTGTTGCCTGTCTGTTAATTAAGTCTTGTTTGTATTTGTATATTATCATAGATTTCTTTATTTTACTTTTGTTATTTTTTTCAGTTTGTAATATTTTTATATTATTATAATTGGAAAAAAGAACTAAAGAGCACTTTTTGTTATTAAAAAGGGTTCAGAAAATGAAACAAAATTACAAAATAAATAATAATGTTTCAACATCCATTTTTACAACCCTAAAAGTCATGTATTTGTGATTTTAATTTAATTTATAATAATACAGACAGCATACCAATAGCTCAAACAAGCTCTTAATTGATAAGTGCAGTAAAAGAAAAATATCTAAAATCTTTATAGAACATTCCTATCTCCAAACCAATTGGTTTCAAGCTTATGGCTCATCTCAGTGAAGAGCAAGAATATTCAGACACTAGACCTAAAATATCAACTCAAAAACCAGAAAATGAACAACCTTCCATCTCAACAATATAATGCCCTTTAATTAACACCATCTTTTTCAATATGTGATTAATTTACTAAATAAATTTATATTTGAAAAAAAAAAACAGCACTTATTTCATATGAAATATTTATGTAGAAACTGTGAAGGTTTTGGACATGAAAATGTCTTTTACTCCAGTTATTCAAAACCTTCAGAGTTTCTACTTAAATAATACATATGAAATAAGTGCTGGGTTTTGAATTGTTATTTTAGAACTAGTGTCTGAATATTCTAGCTCTTCACTGAGGTGAGCCATAAGCTCAAAACCAATTGGTCTGAAAATAGGGATGTTCTGGATGGAGATTTTTAATATTTTCTTTTATCACACTTATCAATGAAGAGCTTGTTTGAGCTATTGGTATACTCTCTGTATTACATTTTAGCAAATACAAGCTTGTAAAAGTAATGTTATGTTATATGTGACTTTCTTTTTTTTATTATTATAATTTTATAATAATGTAAAAATATTGTAAATTGAAAAAAATAACAACAAAAAGAAAATAAAGGAAGCTATGCTAATATACAAATACAACCAAGATTTAATTAACTGACAGGCAGCAAACATTAAGATCACAACATTGTGGGAAGGTTAGCCTTTCAAAGTGTTAGTTGACAAAGATTATGAAGATAGGACGTAATATGATTCACTGTGACTTCTCCTTATACAGAGTCAGGAATCTCTCAGCAACTATGCCCAGAGAAACCTGTTAGCCACTTTGAACTTCTTTCCATTCCCCAACTCATGTTTTCCCATATTCTTTATTACCCTTCTGCATCCCATTTTCACAACATAATCTTTGTCAACTCCATGGCCTTTAGATCTAAAACCCCCTTATGTTTTCCAAACCCAGCATAAAAACCAATAATCCACTTTCTATATAATCACTTTGTTCATATTTATTTTTCCATAACTTCATTATTTGTAAAGTTTCTGCTTTCAGGCATTTGCATTCAAATAACAGATGCCTAATATTTTCTATACCTTCCTTACACAACTTGCAGCCTAAATCATCCATATTTTTGATTTACGTGTACATTCCCTTCTAAAGATCCCATTTGAGCAGTAAGCTACTTTCATTACTATTATCATAAATTAACTCACACTGAATATTCGGTTTACTTCTATAAATATTTAAACTCTTTTTACTCTCCATACTAGCTCTCCATCTTTCCAACTCCCTATTCTTTATTAATACATCTATTCTTCTATTCCATTCCTTAACACTAAAACACTCAACAATTTTTCTAACACAATCATCCCACTTTTTGTATAAGTATACTGACATAAATTATTTATCTAAATCTTTTGCATACTGTACCACCTTTCTTACGCATCTTGTTGCCTGCTCTTTATTCATAACCCAATTAAATACTGTTTTGGCTATTCTTTTATTACATATAAACTGTAATCTACAGAACATTTTTATTTTGCTTTTTGCATCTATCATATAAAAACTTGACCATCCCATTTCTCCTTGAATTGTTTCCTTTGTCATCCACTCTTCTGCATTTAAGTTATGTCTTCCTACTTCTTTTTGTATTTTTATAAGTAATCTAATACCGCTTTACTAACACATAATGCACCATTACCATATGTTAACTCTGCTACTGCAACTCCCTTACATAAAATTCTAGCTACATCATATTTATTATAGGAGAACCCTGTTAATTTCCTTATCAATGCCTTTATTTTCTTTGCTTCATTTATCAATTTTTTCTCCCATTCATCCAAGCGATTTTTCTGATTACTTAAAATGATTCCCACATAGTTATATCTATTCACCACGCTTAACTTTATATCATCTAATAAAAATTCATTGTCAACTCTTTTCCCCAATATTAATCATTATTACTTTTGATTTTTGTTCACTAAATTTAATTCCCATTTTTTTAGCCACCTTCAAGCACGTCCTCAGCATAACTTCCATATCTTTCCTTCTTTCTGCACATACAAAAAAAACATCATCTGCAAATAAAAGACCCAACAATGTATATACTCCCTTACCACCTATTAATGGTATTTCTACCCCTCTTCCTAGTCTTTCTATTGCTCTCTCCATTTCTCTCAAATACAACAAAAACAAAATAAGGAATAGAGGACATCCTTGCCTTAGTCCCACCTCATTTTTAACTTTAACTGATTCTATATTCCTTAATTTATATGTGTAGTAATTATTTTCATATAATTTCTTAATAATATCCACTAAAGCTCCATCCATTTCCAAATTTACTAAGCTTATCCATAATCTATTTTTATTTACTCTATCATACACCCTCTTTACATCTATAAAAACCATATAGAACTGTCTACCTGTATTTCTACTCATATCCATAAGTTGTGTAACTACAAATAAACTGTCTTATATATGTCTAACTGATCGAACATCTCCATGCATTTCTCCCACTATATTATTTTCTTTCTTCCATTTTGCAACCCTTCCAGTCACCATATATGAGAAAACTTTATATAGCACTGACATTACTGCTATCAGTCTATAATTCTTTAACTTTTTATGATCCTTACCCTTCTCTTTAAATAATAGCCTTACTTTTGCATTACTCCAACTGCCTGGAAATTCTCTCTTCTGTGCCATCTTATTAAAACATGATAATAGTTTTCATTTTGCTTTCTGCCCTAAATTCATAACCATCTCTGCTGCCATCCATGCAAACCTCTTGCCTTTCCATCTTTCAATTTCTTACTTGTCTCATTTAGTTCATTTTTTGTAAATCTTGTATTACCATTACTATATGCTTTCATGTTTGCTATCACTGGGTCCTTCACATCTAACATCTTTTCTATATCTACTACATACTTGTGTAACAATCCAGATAAGATAGACTTATGTAAACTGCACTACAGGGCGCCATCTAGGCATTTGAACCTAGAAAAATTTATAAAGTAGGCAGATACATAAGTAAAAAAAAAATTTTTTTTTTTTTTTTTAATATTTTGGTTCCGGTCATTAGCCCATGTCACTAGCTCAGTGGAATAGCAGAGATTAAATAATATAATCTAAGAGTATATAAAAAAAGAATAAAATAAGCCACTGCCAGTGATTAGCATACAAACATTTATTTATGCACATATATATAAGATTGAAAATTGTTTTAGTATCAGTTTACATTTTAACATTTAACATTATTTTTAACTTTACTTTTGATTTTAATTTACATTTTAATTTCTATTATATTATAAGTTTACATTTTAATTAAGTTCGCACAGATGGAATTATAAAAATTTGTTTTAATAATGTTGAGTATAGATCGGTTACATAGATTACAATGGTTAAAAACATTTCAAAATAAACATAAACGATCAAAATATAAAATCATTGATACTGACAATTGCAGAAGGAAATTTATAAGTAACCCAATAGTATTCACCATAAGATACTTGCATTGTCACCAATGACTTAAAAGACATCCGAATAAATACATTTTAGATACTCACTGTAAGGTATCATTATTTATCGAATGTCTATATATTTTGATCAAATATGAAAACCCAAAACATACTTAACCGATAACCAATCCATGCAAGCATCTATAAACAACTTAAATTTAATGCATTTTTATTTAGTGTTGAGTATGAATAGACTACATAGATTTGCATTTGAAAATAAAACATTCTATCCCTATTTAACCTTAGGCTAAAGGTTCGCAGCCAAAACTGGCATCAATTTATCTGATATATCGATGCATTCAATGTAATATGAAATATGGCAGCACCAAAAAGTTAAGAGAAGAAATTGCCTCTCGTCAAATAGGAATATTATATCTATCTGACAAGAAGAGCAATAAAAAAAAACTCCATAGAAAGAAACTGCGTTCTCCGTCTTATAATTCCTTCCATAGGCAAACGGGTGAGTGTGGCATATGAAATGATTCTCCCCATAGCGAATCTGATATTACATTACTAATCACACCAATATATCCCATCCATTGACCCAATTCAACTACGACACAAATAATCTAAGATTACCCTCCCCTAATATAACTTTACAAATCTATACAGCCATTCATGCCTGACTTAAGTTTAACATTTATATAATTAATTTAATGAAAAACAAAAATCATGATAAAACTTAAAGAACAAAAAATAAATAAATAAATGGAAATGATTTTACAAAAGAAACACATCAAATAAAATTATAACTAATTAATAAATATTTTAGTTTGGTCAGATAGGATTCTATTGCTGTATTTACCAAAAAGTTTTAAAATTTAAAGTTCTTATTGTTCAAATGAATATAAAGTTCTTACGATTTTTTAAAACATCCAATTTTATCCATTGCTTGCCATGAATGTGAATTCCCACACCGTCCTAAGTTTGGTATTCTGTTGGCCGATTTATTTATCCATCCAGAGGTTTTTGCTTTAAGTGGTCCTCAATGTAGAAAACGATAGTTCATTTCTCCTTTTTTCTTAGCAGAACTGAAGGGATTGAAGAGTGCATCTTTTCAATCCCTTCTCCTTCACCTCCGCACTAACACATATCTGTCACATCTCTCAATAATAATCAATCAATAATTTTCAAACTTGTCCTTTTATATTAATTTTGTGGACTGAATTGACATTACGTCATCGATATGATGGTCCTTTCGCTGAGGTCCGATTCCATTGTTTTTCTCTCCTATCTGACCACTGTTTATACATATAAATGCCCAAGGCTAGTTTACTAATTAAAATAATCATTTCCATTTTCTGATTACTTAATGTGTTTTCCAAAATTAAAGATATATTTTTATCTCTAAATCTTTTTAAGATTTAGTTTTAAAATACTTTTTCTTTAATAAAGTTTTATTTTAATAATTTTTCATCTGGGCGATTTTATATATATATATACGAGTTTAAGATTTTCAATTGTTATGTCTAACAAAAAAAAAAATAAGTTTTTAAATGTGAACTTTTTATTTTACCTTTATGTTTAATAATAAAAAACAATGTAACGACGTCTGTGCTCGTTACACTTGTTTAAGAATATCTGTAAGTCTTCTCTAGAGCTACACTCTATTCTTCATCATCTAGTAATACTAATTCTCTCTCCTCTATATTTCTTTTTTTAATGTACTTACAAAATTTTTTACTTCGATCTCTTCTACTTTTATTAATATCTTCCAGCAATTTACTATTCAATTTCATTCTCTCTCTATTATTGTCTATTTTAGCCAACTTATATTTTTTCTAAGTACTTTTCCCATTTAGTGTTAACATCTTTTTCACTTTTTTTGTTCTTAATAGCACACTTATATTCTCTGCATACTTTTTTTCTCTCTTTTACACTTTTACTAACTCTCACTTTCCTATTTTATTCTTCTCAGTATTCTCACCTAAAACCCTACTTGCCACTTTTTCTACTTCACCACACCAGTCCTTATACTCATCCCAACCAACTCTTCCATGGTTTCTTCAACTTTTATTTTATACTCTTCCAACGTATTTTTATCATTCACTTTCCATCCACATCTTTCACTATCCTTCCTACTTTTATTGCTATTTTTCATCATGTTATTAACCATTTCTATTATAAAGAAGTTATGATCACTATTACATACTCTCTCTTCATTATCAAACACTTTAATTTTCCATACTTTATTCATTCCCTCTTTCTTTAATAATACAACTATTGTGTAGAATATATTATTTTTAGACCATGTGTATTGTCCCTCATAAACACACTTCTTCAAAAGCTGTCCATTCTTATTATTTACATCATCAATTTTTTAATATGTTCATTCATATCCCCTATAACCATTATTCTCTTCACTTTTTCTTTGAAACTCTGTATATCCTTAACTAATCATTCAGATATGCTACTATTCCACTCCATTATAATTTACTATCACCAGTCTATATACACTATAGCTACCATCCATTCTTGTCTTATTAACTTTATCTCAAACCACAAATGTTCTTGACATTTAACAGTATTTAAATATTTTTTTTGACATAACCCCTATACCACCACCCCCTTTTTCTTTTCTATTTATACCCTACCATACAAAGTTTTTCAGAATAAGTTATTCTTCTTCTCTTAGATATGTTTCTACTACTGCTAATACCTCAAGCAATTCATTTTTAATTGCTTTGTTTACTTTCTGCCACTGTTCTGGTCTCCTATCACCTTGCACATAAAATACCCAATTTTAATAACTTCTTTTTTTCTAACTACTCTTTTATAAATTCTTTTTACTCTTTCTTCTCCATTACATTTATAAATAACTTGCTTACTATATAGACTCATTTCCTCTCCACATCTACATTTATATCTAGATCAGTTACCCTTTGATTATTACTTACATTGTGTTCATTCTTCTTCTTTCTGATAATACTGCCACTTTAAAACCCATCCCCACTTATAAGTTTTTTGAACTATATTTTTTATTGATTAATTCCCTAAAACTTTACTTCCTTGCTTTCCTAAATGCAATCCATCTTTACTATATAACTCCCTCTTTCCAATAAAAAAATCCCACACATCCACAGCATGACATCATTCCTCTCACACAATTCTTTCAATCTCTCATTTATAGAACATGTCCTATCTAACATATACTTATTGTCAAATCTTGGTAATAATCCAACTATTCCTACTCTTCCTTTAATCTTACTCAAATTCTTAATCAATTCTATGTACTCATCCATTACTTTCTCTAGTGGTTCTGACAAATTATTAGTTCCTACCATAACAGACACATTGCTATTCCCTTGCTTTTTTATTTTATCTGTTACATTCTTAATTCTAGTTTCAGGCAAACATACTCTTAATACCTATTTCTATTTCCCCTTGCAATTATATCTCTACATTCTCTAATTAATGAATCTCCTATAAATACTGTCTCCTAGTCTACTTTCTCTGCTTCATCCATAACATTCTCTACAGCCTTCTGGAGTTCTTTATCTACTTCTTCCTTATCATTACTACTTAATAATTTCTTCATTTGCTTGCACTTCATCTTTAATTTTTTTAATTTTGTTTCTACATCATTTACCTCATTCCCTATCTTATTTATTCTTTGGCTAACCATTTCTATTTCACTACTAATTTTTTCACCCATATCTCACTCCACTCCAACCATACTCTATCCTATCTTCCTCAATTACATTTTGCTTAATTTCTCCTGACTTTCTCCTTAAACCATCTGCACTTATAAACCACTTTTCACCTCTTTTATCACCTTCACACACTGTCTACATAACCATAAACCTGTTACATCCTTTCTAGTCTTATTTAAGTATTTCAAGTGGAAAAACATCATTTACAGTATACTTTACCACAGCATGCCTAATTTCTTTCTGACAATTATATATGCATTGTGGAATACAAATGCAATCCATATTCTTTATTTCCCATTTCACCTACTTTATATTCAATTTTATACTTCCTATCCTTCTTTTCAAACCCCTTTTAACTTAAGAATAAAAACTTTACTTTCTTTTAACAACAATCAATCAATAACCAAGAGGTTTCCGATCGTAAGCCTCCAAAACGTTATCTATTTCCTCAAATAAATCATCCCCTTTCTTAAATTAATAAAATAATTTTTTTTAGTAGCAAACTTACTAAAAAAAATCAACTAATCTTAAATACAACTTAATTATAAAATATCCTTACATTAACACACATTCAACAAAATATATTTTTTAAAACTTCTATATTTAAAATGGCGAACAAACACTTTTTAAACTCTAACAATTAATGAGCTTTCCAAATTTAATTATATCTATTTCAGTAATCCCAATTTTCTCTCATTTTCATACAACAAATAAACAATCTTTGTATAGATGATCTCTTATGATTAATCGCATAGAAAATAACAATTTTAACTTATCTTAAGCACAGAGTAAAAACATCAGCACAGCAAAATAAAGTCAAGACATTTACTAGGGTAGTCGAGGATAGTCAAAAGCGCTCGTGAATGGATAAAAAAAATTCAAGTTATACTTTACATATATCTAATTACTGTATTTATAAATTTTCAATTATAAGATTACATATATTGAAGAAATACAGACATCGAATGATATTATTATATACATGTAATATTTACAATCTATAGAACATGTATTGGACCATAAATATTTGCAAAAAAGATATTGACTTGACAGCAGTTTGAAATTATTTATTGTAATTGATATTGGAATTGTCTAAGTGTTCTAGTGATTATATTGCATGTTGAAATGAATGTTTTCATGGGTGAAAAATGTTTTATAAAGCATGTTTTCAGGAATAACTATGTTTAATAGAATGAAATAAACTTATTATCAATGATGTTTTAACAAGATAACACTTATCCCCAACTGGTGAAAAAATATAATAATAAATTGTTACATTTTTATTTACCAGTGTCAAACTCATTCCACTCACAACTTTGACACCATCCACCTCAGATAAATACAATAATGATTATTACTAATCATTTTCTAAACTAGAGATTCTCTCTAGCACCAATATAAACTTTAAACCTCAGTTAAAGATTAATATATCTGATTTTTTAATTTTAAACATATACACACATGGAGTTAGTTATTCACCTTTCTCTTTCCCATATGTAATATCTTTATAGATATATTAAACAACCTTTATACTTCCACATTATTATTAAATTCATATAAATAAAGTTACAATAATAAGACAAATGCCCCCCCCCCCAAGATGCAGTTCGTGCTGAACCAGCACTTGGGTTGTTTAATATATCTTTAAAGATATTAAACATGGGAAAGAGAAAGGTGAATAACTCCATGTGTGTGTATGTTTAAAATTAAAATATAAGAAATATTAATCTTTAACTGAGGTTTAAAATTTATATCTGTGCTAGAGATAATCTCTAGTTTAGAAAATGATTAAGAATAATCATGACTGTATTTATCTGAGGTGGACAGTGTTAAAGTTATGAGTGGAGTGAGTTTGACAATAGTAAATAAAAATGTAACAATTTACTATAGATAAATACTCTTCATATAATAGATATATATGAGAGATAGTGACCTGGGCCAACTGATGAGTGCTGGTTCAGCATGAAATGCATCTTGGAGGTCATTTATCTTTTATTGTATCTTTATTTATATGAATTTAAAAAGAATAGGGAAGTACGGAGGTTGTTTAATATATCTATAATAATAATTAAATGGATGTAGTATACAGAATTGTTTCAGATGGTTTTTATATCACGTGGTTGTTGAGTATTTTGATTTATATTTAGCAATAGTTTTTATATTTATTATATTTGGAAAAGTTTCTTAGTGCAAATAAATATAAAAAAATGTTGCTAAATATAAATCAGATTATTCAACAACTACGTGATATAACAATCTCATGAAAGAATTTTATATACTATATCTGTGTAATTATTGCTATATTTTTTCGCCCAATTTTGGATAAGTGTTATCTTATTGAAATGTCAGTAATAAGTTTATTTTATTTTATTAAACACGATTATTTCCAAAAATATGCTTCATAATGTAGATAGATAGATAGATAGATAGATAGATAGATAGATAGATAGATAGATAGATAGATAGATAGATAGATAGATAGATAGATAGATAGATAGATAGATAGATAGATAGATAGATAGATAGATAGATAGATGGATGGATGGATGGATGGATGGATGGATAGATAGATGGATGGGCGGATAGGTGGGTGGATAGATGGATGGATAGATGGATGGATAGGTGGATGGATAGATGGATGGATGGATGGATGGATAGATGGAGGGATAGATGGAGGGATAGATGGGTGGATAGGTGGATGGATAGGTGGATGGATGGATAGATGGATGGATAGATGGATGGATAGATGGATAGATAGATAGATAGATAGATAGATAGATAGATAGATAGATAGATAGATAGATAGATAGATAGATAGATAGATAGACAGACAGACAGACAGATAGATAGATAGATAGATAGATAGATAGATAGATAGATAGATAGATAGATAGATAGATAGATAGATAGATAGATAGATAGATAGATAGATAGATAGATTTACCATACATTTATTTATGACAGCATCTCTCATTTTAGTAATAGTTCAATCTTTTTTATTAATTGCTCAACCATTTTCCTTTCAATACCAAGATGTTATTTTACACATTTCTGACTTTTATTTTCTATACCATTTTACAAAATTCTAGACATTCAATTCCTCTTAATAGATCTTTTTTTTTTAAATTTTCATATTCATTCTTTTCTTCATACGTTCTGTTATTTCAATAGAATATTTAATAATAAATTGTTGCTTTTTGTACCAACTATCTTTCTTACAATTCTTAAAAGAATATGTTATCTTCTTGCTCATTTTAATCTAATCCGAATCATTTTCAAAGTCTGTTAATATTTTAAAACAATTTGAAAGTTGTAATTTAAATTTATTAGTCTTTATAACATTGCAAAATAACAACTATTAATATTATCTTTCTTAATAGTTTTTATTTTAGTTTTTATTAATATTTATCTTATAAATAACATAGATTAGTAAATTACACAATATTTTGAGTGCCCCCCCCCCACTCTTCTTTAGGTGATGCTGACTAACTAGTAACAATACTACCATAGAACTCAAAATTACATTTTTAGATAGTCAAAATAAGAGACATAGATCACATGACCCAATTCTCTTAAGCTTGTAAGATATAATCAATGAGGATTGTCAATTCCTCAATAAGCTTTGTGATAAATGCTTAGCCAGAGCCAATCCTTAAAATATCTCTGTCAGGACCCCCCCCAAACCTCTGGCCATGGTTTTGTGCTTCTTGAATATGAATTTTAAGTTCAGTTTGTTAGAGCACTACCTTAAAAATTCAATATTCAAGAACCGAAAGGTGTAAGTTTGACACACCTGAAGAATCATTGAGAACCAATACCAGTTGAAACACTCAGTAATCTACAAATCTGTGTTGTCTATTTATCTTATCTTTGATAACCAATGATCACTTCTTATGTTCAATCTATTAAGAACATTTCAAACTTGAAATACATATTTTCTATCGATCAAAGTAAAATCCAATTTTGATGTAATCCATTTCAATATTTTCATATCAATTTCTGATGAGAATTTTTCTCAAAGGCAGAATTTATGATATACAGTTTTTCTTTTTTACCAAATTAATTGAGAAAATCAGAGAGAAAAAGAGAAACTGGATTGGACATATATTAAGAAGAAACTATAATTTAATGGAAGATATTTTGGAGGGAAAAGCAAGTGCTAGTAAAAAGGAAGATGAAATTGATATTATTAGATTAAATAAGAGATGGGAAGAATTACATAGAATTGAAGATCAAGGCAATAAAAGGATAGAATAAAAAATGGATAAATTGATGATGTGAATACTCTCTAGACCTGTCCATTTGACAGAATAATGTTAATGATGATAACCAAATTTATCCATAGCCCTTTCATCTTTCAGTCATTTACTAATTGTAGCATTAAAGTTACCCATAAAAATTATAAAATATTATTTAGTCTGATTACATGTCTTTGTACATCCATATAAAAATTCTTTATTTCTTTATCAAAATAACAACTTGCTGGGAGTTAAATTTCAATTATCTATATTTGTTATCTTCCATTCAGTTGAATAATCAATCTTGCCATTCTATCTGATGTACCACAATGCAGTTCTTCCACTTTTTATCTATAAAAAAAAAATTAACTTGTGATCATGTAATGTTTGGTAGTTTAAAGTTTACATCCCTTTTTTACATCACTTACTTCATCTTTGACTCATTTAATATTAATGAATGCTTCAAATTCATACAAAATTTTTCAACAAGGCAAAACTCATCATACAGTAGTGCCACCCTGTGCTAACCAGAGTAATCAATGGATGCCAGAAGGCTTGTGCATAAAATCCCTATCTAATGCCTACTCATCCAATATCCTCACTGATGAAGACCACAAGCCAGAAACTAGTCTGGGAATATTGGATGAGTAGGCATTAGAGAGGGATTTTATCACAAGCCTTCTGGAATCCATAGATTACTCTGGTTGGCACAGGTTGGCACTACTGTATGGTGAGTTTTGTCTTATTTATAAACAATTATGTGCTAGTATAAGAGATGGTGATCATGTGATGCTTAATGGTTTAACAAACTTTTTTACTTGAAAGTAATCTTTGCAATTGTAGGTATCTAAATAAAAGATCATTATTGAATGCCAGCCTTGATCTGTTGCCAGAAATTCTTAACTTGTTATGCTTTCAAATTTTAACAATTGCATTGAATAGTGACTTTGAAGCTTCCTAGCAATAAAAACCATAATTTAATTTTGTTCATCAGGATTGTAAAGCTATATTTCCTAGAAATATGGTAATAATTTAGTTTGTCTATCATGATTGTGTATGTATATATAAATTCAAATTTTATTTTTATCTTAGTAAATATTTTACCTTAGCTCAATCATATCACAATCCCTGCAAACCATCTTATTTTGTCTATCCATCTCACATGCGGTCTCTTTCTGGGTCTTTTATATTCTCTTGGAATCCAGTTTAAGATTTCAATTGTCCATCTACACTTTTTAAAATATACTTTTTCTTCATGTATTGTGTATCAGAAAATATATATATATATATGAAAAACAAAAACAAGTTTTATATACATAAAACCTGCTATCGCTTGTATTAATGATCAATAGATGGAGCTTTACCAAGACCTCCAAAACAAGCGTATTTTGTTTACATAAACATCAGAGTCAATATTCACTGTCTCTTTCATTTTGCTCCACCATCAGATCATATCCTTCACTGATGAGAGCAAATCAGCTTGAAATCAGCTGATCTGAGGGTGGAGCAAAATGAAAGAGACAGTGAATATTGACTCTGATGTTTATGTAAACAAAATACACTTGGTTTGGAGGTCTTGGTAAAGCTCCATCTATTGATCATATATATATATATTGTTACTGTTAACTGCTTTTATGTATTTGGATTTATAAACCTATCTAATCTTGAGCATTATAATCTAAGTAATACATCATTTCAGTGGAATTTGAAAAGTATAATTGTTATTAGTCTGCTTTCAGAACAGGTTATATTTACCTTTTTAATCATGTTTATTTAAACTTTGTGGAATTAAAAATCTCACTCTCTATAGTTAGGCTACAATCTTTAGTGTCTATATAGACATATTGGACATATATAAAGGAGAGTAATTATCTTTATTGTAAAAAAGATGTTGTCTTGACAACAGATTAATAGTTTAATTATTGACTGTTTATAATTTTTTATATATATTATATATATATATATATATATATATATATATATTATATATATATATATATATATATATCCTGGATAAAGATGATTTGAATACTTTCTCTTGTAACATTTATCATAAAAATAAGGTTGTTTAGAGCTATTAGCATGTTCTTTATATCTTGTTTAGAGCTATTAGCATGTTCTTTATATATATATATATATATAGAACTGAATTCAAAAGTTTCATCACAAAAATAAAAATAACTTTTATCTTAATAAAGTTTTAAAAGAAAACTAGTTAAAAGTTTTGTATATAAGAATACTATAATAATGCACATACTTGGTCATGTTTTAAAATTCTATTATTTCTATTTTTTTAATAGATTGTACTTTTAAAATAGTTTTCTTTTGGTTGCTTGTTTTTATTTTATTTTATCAAAGTATTTTAAAGCAAACAAACTTTTAATTTTATATAAAAAAAAAAATTCTAAATTTAAAATAAAAAAGTTAATCTTTTTTGAACAAAGCATTTTAGTTTGGAAAGTTTTTTTTATGTAATTGCATTCTTATTGTTTTGATTGTAATCAATTTTTAATTTATTTTAACTAAATCTGAGACCTGTTTTTACATTTTTAAAAATTAATTATGAATAAGATTAACCCTGGTCAGAATCTTTAATTAATATTAAGTCTGAGATAAAGATTTGCTCTGGTGAAAAACTACTAATTAAAAGATGTTTTGGAAAGATAAGAACTCATATAAATATCCCTGGGATTTTGGACTCATTATTCTTCAGCTATTGATGTTCATTGTGCGTGTTTAGCTTTGATTTAACTTTTAGTACACCAATCATGAGATTTGTTTGAATTGCTGTGCTGCTATCAATTCTCAAGGTTGCATTCTGTGGCTGAAACACAATGCCAAAACTATCTGCTATAAAAAATTGCATCACCATCATGCCATGCTAAACCAACTTAAAGATGAACCCAGATCCTAAATCGTCCCTGCAAAATTATGTCATAAGAGCTAAACTGGAACTGATTCCTAACATTGCCTTTTGCCTCCTGAACAAAAAATGGAAACCTAGTCTTCACTGGAATTATCCAGTAGAATGAAGTATATGTACCATGCTGAAAGACATCTGTAGAACTTAACCTTATACCTCGAGGTAACATGTTTTTTCATTCTTTCCAGGGTTTTAAAGACTCAGTTTAATCTTAAAAAGTATACTATTTTTATATTTTTGCCTGTAAATTTAAATATTTTGAGCATTTATTCTGTGTGTTATATGTTGTATTTATAGCATGATGGAATATTAGTTTTAAGATTCCATGTTTGTTTTAAGTTTATTTATCAGAGTGCATACTGAGTTTATTTCTTAAAGCTATTTACATTTATAATTGCTATTTCTCATTCTTAATAAACACTTGGGAAGATGTAAATAATTTTCTGATTACTTACATGTCTCCTATTGAGACTTTTAATTATTATTATAGCAGTTTAGTTTTGGCCAATCATTTGGTTGGTGATTCCCCAGTTATATATTTCTGTTTTCCTGAAATCAGAGATTTGAGTACATCTTTGTTTGTTTAAAAGTTATATATGATGAAGTATTTTTTGAGATTTCTATTTTCATTAAATTGGAGATTTATGTTTTCTCCCACTCTACAATTCATACTTCGTCTATTCTCTTTATATCAGATTTATTTTTCTTGCATTGTATTCAACTGTGGAAATCTTCAATGTGGTTGTTCATACAGTGGTTTTGTGGACAATATACCAATAGTCAATATCTAGTGATCACTCACCCATGCTGGTTTCATTGATTCATGCAAGAATCTTTCACTTATTATTAATCTTAAAACTTTTTGAATAAGTAAACTAGAATTGCTTAGATGAATCTTCAGCTGAAAGATAATTCTTCTCTCCATTTTTAAAACTCTATTAGAAAATTAGCCTGTCTGCCAGAGCACTTGATGTTTTATTTTTGTCTGTACACACCTTGATAGGATTTAATAAAAACTACATCTATTGTAAATAAATCTGTGCTTCAAAATTTTTATATTAATTTTAATAAACTACGAACTTGCTTAAATTATATTAGCTAATGTTTGTCCTGGTTTTGTTTTTTCAATTGTCTGAACAATATTAATGACCTCTTGCTCTCCCAGGGTCTGGTCAGTACAAATCATTATCATCATTAACTTTTGATCACAGTAAACAAATTTTCCAGTTACTCAGTGATCTGGTAGCACCCTCAATGATCAAAAACAGAAATAACCAACTGTTACAATATATATATATATATATTGTATCAATGAAAATTTCAGTAATTTCAGTATTTGAGATGAGATTAAGGAATGAGTTATTATTGCTACATAAATTAACAAATTAATCCTACTTGTTTAAGATGCACAGTAAATAATAAAGTGTATAATATTAATAAAATTATTATTGTTTCTTTATTCTGTGTATTTTCATTTACTACATTCATAAGTAGTCACATATAAACATTACAACAAATATTTATAGTTCTAAGTGGGTATATGTTATGTTTATATTATATGTGCAATATTTAAGTTGGTATTAAATATATATTTCTATTGCAATATCGTGAGAATGTAGTGTAAATTGTGTTGATTTGTGATAAATTAGAAAGTATTAATTGTTTATAAAGTGTAAATATCATCATCATCATCATCATCATCATTATTATTATTATTATTATTATTATTATTATTATTATTATTATTATTATTGTTGTTGTTGTTGTTTCAAAAATGAACTTTATTTAGACTAGAAAAGCAGATTACTTTAACACTTTCTGTATACATGTGTTTACATTGATGTTTCTGAAGATTATGTATATTGTGTCTATTTAAGTTTACAAGTCTTTACAGATATAAACTGGGTGTGAAATATGAACTGGTTGAGCAGCGGATTCTTTGTTCTAGGTTATAATACTAAATTTATATGGCCTCTATTAGTAGTTTTTTTTTATTTTAATTCCATTGTTGTTTTTTTTAAATTGTTTCTCAAAGTTATCTTATTTACATTTGGATAATTAAGACATATATATACAATACCCTTTATTACTTACTAAGGCAATAAACCTAAAGCTTATGCTTGTGGTTAAGACCTGTAGAGGTCCCTACCTTTACATTTTTAACCACACAAGCTTTAGATTTATTGCCTTAGTAAATATTACTTACGTAAGTTAAATAAATTTATAAATACCCGTTATAAATAAATCATTTATTTTATATAGCGCGCGATGTTTATAAACTGTAATATTTAAACTGCATTAAGCTGTTGCACATGCGCTTTGCAGATTTTAACTATAAATGAATGAATACTAATACTTCAAACACATGATAAAGTCTTTGGAAAAGATAGAGTTGCTCTATTTTTTCCAAAGACTTTATCATGTGTTTGAAGTGTTAGTATTCATTCATTTATAGTTAAAATCTGCAAAGCGCATGTGCAACAGCTTAATGCTGTTTAAATACCCATTATAATATATATATATATATATATATTGCATTTATGCTTTGTAACAGTTTGTCAGTCTTTAGATATTGGTTTTGTAAGCAGGGGTATGTTTCTGCTGGCAATATTTTGTATGTTTTATTATCATCTATCGATTCTTGGATTTTGTGATGTCCATTTTCTTACATTCTCTTTTGAATATATTAAGTGATTTGAGGAATGGCAGAACTATTAGAGATTTGAGCGTTGTTTTATGAGTGACCAAGTGGCCGTGAAAATGTCTGGGTGTGCTATTGTTATTATTTTTGTTGTAAAAAAAATGTTAATTTTAGAATGCAGGATGAATTTAATATTCGAGTGAAGAACAAGCATTACCTTGGTTTTTGATGAGGAATATGACGTCAATCATGGAAAGTTATAAATAATAAGGAGCGATTCGACTTCGCTCTCTAACACCCTGAATTTCATTGAAGCAATTCCAAATTCATTTATATATTGTATTTTTTATTTTATAATATCAGCTTGATAATTATGAACAAGTGGAGTAGAAAGACTTGTACTTGTCTTGGAAATGGATATATTTCCTAAATACTTGTTAAAAATAGAAAGGATTTATGGCATTCAAATTTATCTTAATATTTCTCTGCAAAAGGAGGATTGACATGTATAAACAAAATGTTTTTTTTTCATATGTCAATGCGTTGACCGGGAAGGGAACCCGGACCAGCTGCTTGGAAGGCAGGTATACTAACCACTAGGCCACCAACGCTTGACAACAAAATGTTTCAATTACGAAATATCAAAATCGACAATATATTGCTATATATGAGAATTATTTCTACCTACCGCATGGAGTATTTAACAAAAGATTTGAAACAATTTATTTCTATATCGCATACGTTGTAAATGGAGGTCAGCGGCTATAATGCTATTCATCATCATCATCAACCATTATCAATCCACTGCAGGATACCAAATGTTTGTTAAATAGAGGTTAAAAATATATAATACTTCAAGGGTATTGAAATCTAACAAATATACTTTATTTTGGAGATAACTATTATAACATGTTTTACTTCGTTTGGATTAACGAATATGATTGAATTATTTAAAGCTCACGGAAAAGTCATTTGAAGTATCTGCGTAGAAGGACGGTGTTCAGGTCATATATTAATGTTTTATTTATATATTTATTGGTATTATTTTTTTATAAACATTATTGATTATTATTGTTAATTAATCGTTTGCTAATATTGTTTATATATGCGAAATAGAAAAAAGTTAAATTTAAATTTATATCTTAAATTTTAATGGTTAAAATTCTAATTTGAAATATTATGTTTATTCGTTGACCGTAAATTATTTCAATATATGTATTGTGAGTATTGAAGATCTGGAAAGATTGTATTGTAATAATCATTTATTGATATTATATTTTAAAAATAAAGTGAGCGAATAATAGTTTTTCTGTATTTTAAATTGCGCGTGTGTGTGTGCAGTATCATTTTTGTCTTGTTTAAATTTTAAATATCATATAATAAACATTAGAATAGGCGTTTTATTTTTTTTTTGCTGATAAGTACCTATTTTACAAATATTAATTTAGATGAAGGATATATTTTATGATATTTAATTAAAGTATATGTCAAGAACGTTTATTATTGATTTGTCATTTGTATGTTTTATTGATAATAAATATTATTTTAATTAAACCAATAAACTTGTTTCAGTCGTCATTTCGGTTATCAATACAAACCTATTAGCTAATAAAATTTTAGTATATAGTGGCTATGTCTCGATTTACATTATATATTTTATAATAAATAATCATAAAGTTCTCCCGGAAACAAACGATTGGATTGGTAGGTGTATATATTATTATGTATAATCATTTCTTCAGTGAATAAAGCATTGGATCATCAATGTATAGATCCAGGATATTGTCATATTTTAAAGAATATTTATAAAAATGCAACAACAACAATTAAATTACATAATGATACTGGGAAACTCAACCTTGAGAAGAGTGTAAGACACGGTGACTCCACATCTCCAAAACTTTTTACAGCTGTGCTGCAAGAAGTATTTTGTGGATTAAAATAGGAAGCTAAAGGCGGGAAAGTAAATGGAGATTATTTAAGTCATTTACATTTTGCAGATGATGTAGTTGTTTTTGCAAATAATGCTTTACAGCTGCAGGAAATGTTGCAAGAGTTATCAGATGAAAGTAGGAAAGTAGGACTAAAGATAAATGTTAAAAAGACTAAAGTAATGTTTAATGGATTTTCTCAAAATATGAAAATAAAGATGAGTTAGAAGAAGCTAACAGTTACAAATACCTTGGCCAGATTATTAAAGCAGATGGAAACATCATGGATAAAATTAATCATTGAATTAAACTTGGTTGGAGTGCTTTTGGTAGAAATAACTTATTACTAAAAGGAAATACGCCTATGTGTTTGAAAAGGAAGGTTTTTAATAAATGTGTTTTACCAATTCTTACTTATGGATCTGAGACTTGGACACTTAATAGGAGAGCAATACGGAGACTTCAGACCACTCAAAGAAGTATGGAGAGATGGATGTTGGGAGTAACAAGAAGAGAGCGAAAACACAATATATGGATAAGAGAGCAAACAGGTGTTACTGACCTCATTGAAAAAATTAAAAGGCTGAAGTGGAGTTGGGCTGGACATATTGCTAGAAGAGATGATAATAGATGAACAATTAAAATCTTAAACTGGATTCCAAGAGATTGTAAAAGACCCAGAAAGAGACCACATGTGAGATGGATGGATGGATGGAATATGAAAGTGTGCAGGGATGATGTGGAGAAGAGAAACTAAAGATCAATGAAGATGGATTGAACTTGGAGAAACCTTCATTCTGCAGTGGACTGATAATGGTTGATGATAATTATATTTTTTCATATAAATTCAATATATTATTATTATTATTATTATTATTATTATTATTATTATTATTATTATTATTATTATTATTATTATTATTATTATTATTATTATTATTATTATTATTATTATTATTATTATTATTATTTGAGCTAGGTATATACTTTATATGATAATAGATTAATTAATTTATTATAGCTAGATGTTTATTGAATAATTAAAAAACTACCATTATTATTTTCATAGTTATATGTAATAGTTATTTTTGATAAAAACAAACCCATATTTAACTAGTTTGATAGTTTATAAAGTTCAAGAATTTTAATTATTTAAAGTAAACAAAGGCGATTATAATTGGGTGTTATTGTATTATTTTAAACTATTATTTATTGTATTTGTGTTACAATAACTAAATATTTAGTTAGAAAAATGATAATTTTATAATGTTATAAAATATCAATTTGATCCAGTTAATTGTTTTTAAAATTTGAAGTATATCGGTGTATTTTATATTTAATTTAGATATTGGGCTTTTAATATTTATATGTATTTAAAATAGAATACTAATAATACCAGGCATATAAGGTAGTTATAATTTATAATTTAATATCTAGGTTTTATTGATTTGAAGGCTAACTTATTGTAAATTGCTAATCGCATTTGTAAGGAAGGATATTAAATAAGTATCATTTATTTATTTTATATTGTTACAATTTGAGTACCATAATTGGTAGGATCATTTGAAGTATTGTTTTTCATTGCATATCATCATAACTTGGCATAAGTTATGAGGTATATTAGATAAGTCGATCGTGTATATTTTGTTTTTGTTATAGTTTTAGCATGGTAAACATTTTATCCAATTATAATTTGGTGCTTCAATTCTTTGACTGATCTGAAGTATTGGATTCTTGCATTTATAGTCCATTACAAATTGACTCTAAATCTGTGGATTATTCAAAGAGAAAATCGTATACCTTGTATTAATTCTAAGTTAATACACATAAACTTGTAGGATAAAAATACCTCATTATCATTCTCATTTGTATTATCATTTTATTGACACTATAAATTTATAAGGTATTTAGAGAGGATTATATGTTTTTGGATGGTTATAGGCTTAAGATTGTAGATCATAATGAAAATTTTATCATTAACACTTTATTTTTTATCACTAAAATTTGATATCTCTAATTGAGGTTTGAATATGGACTAGTTGGCAAAGCTTGCCCATCATACCATTTAATTTAATTACAATGTGTTTATTAAACATATCACACCATTTACAACTTTCTTGACCACTTTATCAATACTATTTATTTATATCAAAACTAACAGTTTCGACTGTCCTGCAGTCATCATCAGAGGATTGTAAAGAGCTCTGATGATGACTACAGGACAGTTGAAACTGTTAATTTTGATATAAATAAATAGTATTGATAAAGTGTTTAAGAAAGTTGTAAATGGTATGATACATTAATGTAGAAATCAATACATAGGAAAAGAAAGAAGAAAATTATAGTGGTTATTAAACTAGGTCCATTTCCTTATTGGCCATTTTTAGTCCTTTACAATGTATATATATATATATATATATATTATAGTAATGGATTACATCTATGCAAGAGAAATTAATAATTCTAATTTAGCATGAATAAAATATCACAATCATTGGTCAACAATACCTTTATGGGTAACTAAATACAAAGCATGCATAAATACCAAGAGTGATATTAATCTTTAACCTGATCGGCTCGGTTTTAAATGAGGAAACTTGAAATCGCTGTAAATAGCTTAGTTTTTGCGTTAAATTTACGGTTTTGATGTCATTTTTTAGAAAAAAAAAGTTCTGTAAGATGGTGCCCTCTTCAGAATTATTTTACAAGTAAAAAATCAATAAAAATGCCCATATATGTCAAACAAAACCAAAGCACCACCTTCTCACCACCTTTTCTTGAATCTTATTGGCTGTCAAACTTCTGTCAAAAAGGGCAATGGCTGCAAAAAAGTAAAAAGTTACGGTCGTTTTGTATTTTATTTTGAAAATGATAAATGAACGTTTACAACATTTTAAACAATATTTGAATTGAATTACAAATTATTATTGATAAAATAATACTAAAAATCAAATTATTTTAGAAAAATAGTTAAGTTGTTACCAAGAATTATTTATTTATTGCTACATTTTTATCATAACGTAAAAGTGAAAAAAAAAAGAAATGTCTTTGGTTGGTCAAAATAGCGGTTACTTTTATTTCACCACAATTGAATATTTTTTAAATTATAAATCAAATTTTATTTTTGAAAAGACTTTTGTTTACTTCACAATGGGAACAAATTAGAAATATACTTTTTACAAATGAAAGTAACGTATTTATATTATTAAAGTGAATCTATTTTAACAATTGATTTTGTTAAAGTTGTGAGTTGGCCAATTAAAAGCTTTGATTTTTAACTCATTCGGCCAATTATATAATCATCGTTGAAAGGGTTAAGAGACCTAAATTGAATTGCTCTCAGGGTTTAATCTGGCTTATGAAACTTGATTACTAGCCAAAATATAAATTGAAAGCAAATGGAATTTTATTGAATCCAACTTATATTTGCAGATGGATGATTATATGCAAAATAATATATTAATTAGTTTTTATTCGTGAACTTTTATTTTTTATGACTAATTTTTAGAAAAAAAAATTAATGTAATGGCATATGTGCCAGTTACAATATATATATATATATATATATATATGTCCAAAAGATATATGTTATATATATATATATATTAAATGTAAAAGTACAATAGCCATTATAAAAAAATATATATAAAACATAAATAATTAATGGTAAATGCAATATTATAGTTTAATTCCTTTCAAAGCGCTTTTGATTATATAATAATCCTCATCAGCTTTAACTGAATTTCAATTTTTTTAAACTTAATGTTGCATTAATTATTTATGTTATATATATATATATATATATATATATATATATATATATATATATATGAAGTGTCAAATCAATTCAAAGTAAAATCATATGCATTAAATGCAGTTCATTTACTACATAGTTCTAATAAGTTTTTTAAAAAAAAATACATAAAAATTTCAAATCAAAAGAAAAAATGTAAATACTTTTTACTCTAAAAGATATTTTCATATTTTTAGCACTTACTTACTTATTATACACATATATAATTATGTGATTTTGAGATAATCTTAATTAACTCTTTTAGTGTCAGATTCAATTATTATTGAATCAGCTAAAGAATTGGCTAAAAAATGGTACTTTTTGTTATCATAGCGAATTTATGCTCATTTTAATGCTTAAAATGTGTTATAAGATGTTGCCCTCTCTAGAATTATTTTACAAATAAAAAACAATAATATTTAAATTTAAAGTTTTAACAATGGGAGAAGGCAAACATCATTTCCATGGTGCTGATTGGTTGTTTCTCATGCTGAAACAAAAGGGAGTGCTTGCCAACAATTTTGACAGGTCTATGTTCTTTGTCTTGATTTTCAAAATGAAAATGTATATTTATAGAGTATTTTTTTGTATTTTTTTTACATATTATAAATTATTTTGATAAAATATGCTGAAAATATAATTATTTTAGAAAAATAGTTAAGATTTTGTAAAAATTATTTTACACAAACATAAATTGTGAAAGAAATCGATGATATACAGAGGATTTTCTAATAGGTTACGAACATTCTTTTTAGCTTCTCCACTATAGAATATTTTTATAATTATAAATAAAAATTTATTTTTGAAAAAACATTTATTCATTTTCATAGTCTGACAAATTATTAATTTGCTTTTTACAAACAAAACTGAAACAAATCTAATATTAAAAGACATATATATATTTTACTGCTGATTCTGTAATTGATCAATCAAAAGTTTAGCACTTTAATTCACTTAACTAATAGATATTTTGAACTATGAAAAGGTTAAATATATTTACATAAGGGATATACATATTAACTTATAGGAGAAATGTTTAGTGATATATAAAACTATACATGGGTTTATATTTTATTTACTCTTTCAATACTAAAAAAGTTAAAAATAAATAGAAATAAAAATATTTTATATTTAATGGATTTATTTACATGCACTAAAAAGAAAATTTATTTAACCACAATTGGGGTTTTTAAGATTTAATTGAAATAAATGCACAGTGGGTCCAGTAATTGTCAATCCCTATTTTTCATAACAATGGATTGACTTAATTAATTTCTGCCCCATACGTTTATTTTACATTACATTTTAAAACCCCAATTGTGGTTAAAGAAAAAAATTTTTTTTTTGATTTTCCATGCATAATAAATAAAAGTACTTAATATAACTTTTTTTATTTCTATTTATTTTTGCCATTAATATGCCTAAGGTCTACATTTTTTTTTTGTAATGAGGGTTTTTAAATAATGGTACTTATAGTCTTTTTTTGTAATTGCAACTTTAATATCTTTATATAATGTTCTTTTCACTGAATCCAAACACCTTGTACATTTTCCTTCTTTTCTTTTTTAAAAAACTTTATGTCTTCTTATTAACCATATATACATATTCACATCTTTAACACCCAATGTTTTGCCCATTTTTTTTCTGTAGTCATTTTTAAGAATCTATAAAATTACACATTTATACATATTATTATCACAAATAAAATTAATCTATAAATATGTATATACGTTTATCATAAAAAAAACAATAACATTTTCTTTTTATCTATCAATACATCTTTGTTTTTTTTTCCATATATCATAGCATCAGCTGGGAAGCGAACCTGGAACAACTTCTTGTAAGGCAGCTGTGCTGACCTCTTGACCACCAATGCTTGAAATGCTTTGTTATGATAAGGGTATATACATTTTTATATATTAATTTTATTTGTAATAATATGTATAAATATGTAATTTTATAGATCCTTGAAAATGACTACAGAAAAAAAGTAGTCAAAATGTTGGGTGTTAAAGATGTGAATATGTATATATAGTTAATAAGAAGAAATAAAGCTTTAAAAAAAAGAAGGAAAATATATAAGGTTTGGATAAATGAATTATTGTTTGAAATGTGACAGTATATCGTTCACTTTAACCCATGATGGAACAACAGGATAACATCACATTTTGTCCTTAAATGGGGGAAGACTTCTACTGAAAGAATTATGATGATTCAAACCCTGTCTGGAAATAAAGTCATGAGACCCAAGAACATTTTCAAATGATTTGTAAAAATTTGTGACAGCAGGAAAATCATTGAAGTAGACTGATGGAGATGAAAAACACTCTATCACAGTTCATGCTGTAAATAAAGATCCAGGCAACACTAGCGCCACAAAAATTTTGTAGTGAATACTTGAACTACATCTTTGCATAACATATATAATGATTCACAGATGGCACTGAAGGCAAATGGAAAGAGGACCAATCATATTCTCACCGAGACACATTATGTATATATTTTTTTGTATTACACCACTATGAATATCCTTATATTGTTTTAATATGCAACATAAATTGTTTCTTTATTCTATTTATAGACTAGTTAGTTCTTCAAATAATTATTCGTTTTCCAATTTAATTTAACTGTATTGATTTACTTACCAATTTATTTTAACTTTAATTAATTTCAGAATTACTTGTTTTTCTTATACAATGTTTAAGATTTAATTAACTATTACAAGAAATATATCTGATATCTATATATATATATTATTTTAAAATAACTTTTATTTACCAATTACAAATATAATATTGCATGATTATAACATATACACGAATTATCAATATAGTGTAATAGCTTAAATTTTTAATTCATGTTTAAGAATTAGAGTACTAATGACAACTGGCTGTGTTGATGATGGAATTTTTATTTCCGTTAGGACGAATATGTCACAATGTTGATCTTTTAAAAATTGAATTAGCTGTGTAGTTCGTTTGAATTTAGCCCGCACATATTAATTGCATATTCTTCATATTATGCATTTGGGTTGTTGGATTGTGGCTTTTTGTTGGCATGTTTGAAACCTGAATGAGATGTTTTCTTTCATTTTATTGTTCTCAAAAGCAGAAGGGATGGTTTGGACCATTCCATTACATGTGTTTTTTTTTTATCTTATTAGTATAAATTTTCCTTTGTATGTTGTTTTGTGATGGAAGATGGGAACTAAATTCTGTGTCTCCATCTCAGTTTTGTTAATGGCTTGAGAGGTAGGATATAAATCTGGTGTTTCAATCTTGGATCAGTCCATGGATTTTTGTGAATGTACTTTTATGAGTGACTCTTGGGATTTAATCTTCAGAGTTATTAGTTTGTTTGAAGTATTTGTTTTGGCACTATTGTTAGTTTGTTTATCTTGTATTTTATCTCTTTCCAAATAATTATTCTCTGTAGACTTAACAGGGTCAGCAGAGTGTATGCTTTTGTATATTCTTATTTCTGCAATAGGTGAAGTGTTTTCAGATGCAATATTCGCCCATTACATAAGATTCTGCTCATTACGACACAGGTGATTCAGTTGATCAATCTGACCACATTTACTGCAATCATCAGTGCTATATAGAGTGGCACTGTAACCAAATCTAGAATATTTGATAAATAGATTTGGGAAATATCTATTACTGGTAGTTTGGGATAGAATGCATAAAGCTATGGTAGGGAAGTTTATGTAATATGTGCCTTTTATCATCTTAATGATTACTTGGTACATATAAAATTGTATTTTAAATAGAATGACTTTAATTTTTCTAACATAGCTATGATAAGACCAAAATGTCTTATTTTGCATCTTTTTAAAGAGGGGAAAATATAGTTACTGGTACTGAACTTCTTTTTCTTCTTCAGTGATTTCATTTTTATTACCCAAATCTGTAGATATCACATATCTTGGTTCAGTAAGTTTATAAAATCTTTTATGGATATTCTTCATCTGTTTCTATAAATGATTAATTTGACAATTAACATATATTTTAGATCTGCAGTTCCATTAACTGAGTTTATCTTTTTTTTTGTGGCTGTCTATCACTTTTTCTCATCATATTGTATTACATCACTAATCTGCTTAGTGTAATAAGTGAACATTTTAAGTAGCAAATGTATTTATTCTGCTCAGTTCTGCCATCTAGTGTAAACTTGTATATTCAATAAATTCCAGATGTTAGTTCTTGATAAACTCTTATCCAGTGCTCGCTTAGTTCATATCTTCACGCTAGTTCCTAGCTTATGGTTGTCATCAATAAGGTGCTTTTGAATCTGTATCTAATGTGTCTGGATATTTTTGAATCTAATGCCCCTCTCTATCCCAAGTCTTCATTTACTCATTTTATACAATCAAACACTCACACTGCAATTTAAAAAGAGTGTTTAATAATTTCTACATAAGACACACTGCTTGCATAGTTAAACAGATATAATACCAGTTCTGTATCTATTTATTTTGGTTTTCTTAATTTTTAGTAACTGCAGACACGTCGATAAAACATTAAATGATTGCTTCGCCTTATCCACTTCTGCATCATCTGCAAACTGTGATGAAAGAAGTGAAATAAGAGAAATAATTCATTAGTTAAAAGTGAGATGGAGGACGTGTGATATTTGCCTGGCATGTGAAATTTTATTATTTTGACATTACAATACACTATTCAATTGCTTCAATAGATTCTTAATTCATGACAAAATATTATCACCATCAATTCAAGGTATGGTGTAATTCCCGTAACAGCACTTTTTCTTCGAAAAGTAGTGAATTTTTTGATACAATACTTGCGGGATTTGTTCCTTGTAACGATTTGGTATTATTAGTAATCGTAGGCTGAGTGCAGCCCAATTAATCATGGCAAACCCATTACTCTCAACCACAGTTAAACTTCTGATACAAACCAAAACAAATATAAAAAGAACAAGGAAGTATTAACTTAACGGTTGCCAGTCATGGTTAAAAATATGATTTTATGCTGCTTCCAACCGGTCAAATCCCATCACTTTTAATGGTACCGTAAAGATTTTATAATATTTGAAAATTTAGAATAAGTTCTGTAAGATGCTGCTCTCATTTGAATTATTTTACAAGTAAAAAATCAATAAAATAGCCTTGAGACTTTAACAAAAGATATAGGATGTCTCTTTTAAGATATTATTGGTTGTTACATTTTGACAACAAATGAAATAGCTGTCAATCACTGAAAAAGTTACGATATGCTTTTGTTTCTTTTTGAAAATAATAAAAGAATGTTTTAGATAATTTTAAACATATTTTTTGACAAATTACAAATTATTTTGATAAAATAAGCTAAAACAAAATTATTTTAAAAAAATAGTTAAGATTTTAACAAAAATTACAAAAATTATTTGCTTTTTCTGCAATGTAAACAAATCATGTCATCATTCAAAATGTTTTCATTGGTCAAAAATATTGTTTTACATTTCTCCGCTCTCAAATAATTTGACAATTATAAAGAGAAATTCATTTTTGAAAAAACTTTTGTTCACTTTCATAATCTGACAAATTTTTAATATACTTTTTACAAACAAAACTAAAGTGAATATAATATTAAAAGTAGAATATATTTTGATCATTGAATTTGTATTTTGACATTTCACTTTGTGAATTAACCAATTAGAATGTTAGGCTTTTACCTCACTCGGCCAGTAAAATAATCAGCAATTAATAGGTTAAATGTTTCTTGTGAGATAAGTGTAAGAAAAATCAGGAAGTAATTGATGGACATAATATGTAAAAGCAGATGTAAAGGGTTAATATCTTATGCTAAATAGTCATATAAGTTCCCATGTGTCAAAAATAATGGCATGAATAGTATGGACTTACAACATTAAACAAGGCAAAACTATCCATACAATAGTGCCACCCTGTGCCAACCATAAGTGTAAGAAAAATCAGGAAGCAATTGATGGACATAATATGTAAAAGCAGATGTAAAGGGTTAATATCTTATGCTAAATAGTCATATAAGTTCCCATGTGTCAAAAATAATGGCATGAATAGTATGGACTTACAACATTAAACAAGGCAAAACTATCCATACAATAGTGCCACCCTGTGCCAACCAGAATAATCAATGGATGCCAGAATGTTTGTGCATAGAGTGGTGCTACTGTATGGAGAGTTTTGATTTGTTTAAGAACAATTATGTGCTAGTATAAGAGATAGTGATCATGTGATGTTTAGTGACTTACAACATGATCATGTGATGTTTAATGACTTACAACATTATCATATTTGATGTTCATGTATCTCAGAAACACTTTTCAAGTATCCAATTTGTTTCCTTCAATATATTTTTAACAACACACACTAATTCATGATTTTACAATCATTATTTTTAATACATTGTACAGACTTAAACCTGACTTATATATGTAATATAGGCGGGATTCGAACTCAGACTTTCACATGACCCACTACTATCAGTACTATCTCATATTGCTGAACCACCTGATCATACATTTTGAAAAGATAAATAAATTCATTTAGATAGAAATCCTACATGACATTTTAATATCCTCATTTGTTTCATTCAATTCTAAAAAGGCTTTAAACTCTGAATTTTATAAGTCTCTCTTCGATTAAAAATGCATTTTTTTAATATTATTTTATAACAAGTTTACTACCTTTGACTCCTTTAGATATTCTTTATGAATTTCATGGTATTGTTTGGAAGATATAATTGATTTGCATTTTAAACATTTTACTTTTGAATTTCACTATAATTATATGACATATCACAAACTTACCAAAATCATAAATGTTCAAACTATTGTTAAGCAACTTCCATAAGTTATAGATGGATTTTCCCTTTCATAAAGACCTGGCATGGGACGTGAGCAGATTAAAACTTTTGATTTGTTAGACATTTAAACAAATTTCATTAAAAGTGAAAATATAATCTATTTTGAAAGCGGACTAATAAATAATCATTTCAATACTTTCAAATGACAGTAAACTTACTTATTATTTACATAATATTGATTATCCCATTTTCATATTTGTAATTCAAATTTGCAGAGTCACTTCACTGAAATGCACTGGGATTTAGGTTATAAAGAAGAAAGGCAATCCCTTTCTTATGAATATGAACAAACATATGCAAATTTAAATTATTTATATAATAAAATTGGTTTTGCATAAAGCTACAGGATTTACAAATGTAAGTTACATAATAACAGCCTAAACTTATCACCATCAGGAACCTTCGAGCCATTGTCAGTGCGAAATCAGTAAATAAAAAATGAACTTCACTAGAATTGGTACAGGACATTAACATATTGATATTTTATGAGCTTACAACTTTAATTAAACATCATTAAACAGAAAATATATTCTGTTTTACGAGTAAGCTAATAAATAATCATTTCAAAAACTTCCAAACCCACTCTTATAGTAAACCTCATTTTGCACCAAATCATATACTATCAACCCAGGCTAAAACATGAACCTTCAATTTGTTATGAAGGCAATCTCCATAAGTAAAAAATAAATTCCACCTTTCACTCTGAACTTATATATATATATATATATATATATATATATATATATATATATATATATATATATATATATATATATATATATATATATATATATATATATATATATATATATATTGTAATCTTTTGATTGGTAATTCATGGTATGAATAGCACATAAAATGCATATTATAGCTCCAAAATTTTAAATTTATAATTTAGATAATAGTAATGCTATAAATTTTAGTATAATATGAATAATTGACATAATGCGTAAAGAGTAAAATAGAATTTTGTAAAAATATAATTACCATCATTATTTACAATCATTTATATTTGTTATTAATAATTTGTAAAATGCATATTCATTATGTAAGTAATATATATTAAGGCTATAATCTTAAGTCTATGTGCTTAAAATGTAACAATCAGGACCTTTACAATAGCTTCATGCTCCCAAATCTAAATGCTTTCCTATATATTTACAAATTAGGTTGAAGATAAGAGTGGCCACTCTTGTCTTTTAAAGTCATTAATCTTGTGTTAGATTTGTAAAGTTCCCTACTGTCACTATTTAGGCAGATAGTCTTAAGGTTATAGCCTTAATATATATTAATCATTTATATTATAATTCTCTATACAATTTCAATACAATAGTTGTTAATCTAAATAGACATCATTACTTATAAATTTGGATTAATTTATTTTATTACAATGTTTCTTCAAAAACTAAATATGTAGGGTTGTAGAAAATGAAAGAAGGAACAATTTTAGATTACAAGATAATTTATTTTAAAATTATCATAATAGTAATATATTTTAAACATAAATATTTATTATAAATTTTATATTGAAATTCAATTAATAATATATATTAAAAATATAATTAGAATTAAAACTTTAATCTTAAACAAATAATTTAAATTAATTTCATTTGTAAAATATTTGATTTCAATTATTTTAAATAGAAACAGAAAAATATTTAATTTAAAAGTTGTAATACTTGATTTGGGATATTGACCAATGAGATTTAAGTAAATAGTTTTCTGATGCCACTTTATTCCAGGATTTTTAAGACAAAAATAGAAGCAGACAATTGAGATAGAGATTCAAAAAAAAGTAGAGATCTGTTTCAATTTAATTTCTTAGTAAAAAACTATAAAAGTTTTAAAATATTTAAAGTTTTAAATGGTAAAATAATATTTAAAAGCTTTCTAAGGATATATTTTATAGAAATTGTTGAAGTCATGGAGTGAGTTCAAACCAGTTTCTTTATTATGACAAAATTGCAAGTCCTGATCATCCACTTATAACTAAGATGACATCTAAAGAAGTTTAAAAAAACCAAAGTTGCTATTTTCATTTGAGATAACCATGAGAAAGAAAAGACAACTACATTTCTTCAAAGGCAGATATACCTGCATTCATATAAGAAAGCATTCATTTATTTATGTCAAATTAAGTATTTTTATTAGTCATAGAATAAAAATGAGAAACAAGTATAAAATCTCCAATACTTCTTAAATTATTTTATCAGATATTAAAAATAAGAACTTAGTTGAGATTCTAATGAAAATTAACATTATGTTTGAATTGAACAATTTGCATGTGATAAATAGTTTTAAAAATTTTTTTGAAAAAAAAAAGTTTCACATAATAATAATAATAATAATAATAACAACAACAACAATAATAATAATAATAATAATAATAATAATAATAATAATAATAATAATAAAGTCATATGAAAGATGAATTAATATTTCTCATGTTTAAATAGAAAGGAAAATCTTATTATATTATTATATAAAAGGAACAGTAAAATGAGAAGGATAATTGAAAAAGTCTGTTTAACTTTTTAATAGTAGATGACAGTCATAAAGATGATACACTATAATACAGAAAGTTAAAGAAATTATGCATATGTATTTAAAACTTAGAGATTAATAAGTAGCAGGAAAAGGAAAAAAATAAAGAAGTAAACATATTGATGAATTCGTTAAACATATTTTAAAGTTTTGCAACATGGAAAATAATGTAGATATTGAGAAGATTTATGAAAGTCTTTTATTAGTTAATTTTCAAAAGTATGATTATGTGAATGTAATTTCAAACTAGTCAAGAAGGAAGGATGCATCCAATTCAGAAATAGTGTTGTGCTCATTTCTCTAATGTTTTGTTAAATATGCATGTGTTCTAGCAGAAAGAAGAGAGGAGAAGCACCCAAACTCACAAGGACTGGTGAACATCCATTGGGTTATCATGGTAGTTTTAAACTAGAAATTGAAAATGGGTTGTGAAGAAAAAAAACAAAGAGAAAAAAGGATTTTAATTTTAAATGTATTAGTAATAGTTTTTTTGTTTGATGTGAAATATATATGCTAGGTATTCTAATTACTGAAATCATTTTTTATGCATTGTGGTATATAAAGTTAAAAGGGTATTAACCTTTTTATTATTCATTCTTGTTTTAAAAAAGTATGCTTAAAAATATAGAGAGAGTATACATGAGTTATAACATGAAAGAGTGTGTGGAGTATATTTTAACTTTATATTGTAGCTGGTATATATATATATTGTAACGATCCGGAGAATGTGACTTCACGTAAACTGCACTACAGGGCGCCATCTAGGCATTTGAACCTAGAAAAATTTATAAAGTAGGCAGATACGTAAGTCACAAAAAAAAAATTTTTTTTTTTTAAAATTTTGATTCCGGTCGTTAGCCCATGTCACTAGCTCAGTGGAATAGCAGAGATTTAAAAAATAATATAAGAATATATATATAAGAGGAACAAAATAAGCCACTGCCAGTAATTAACATACAAACATTTATTTATGCACATATATATAAGATTTAAAATTATTTTAGTATTAGTTTACATTTTAACATTTAACATTATTTTTAACTTTACCTTAGATTTTAATTTACATTTTAATTTCTATTATATTATAAGTTTACATTTTAATTAAGTTCGCACAGATGGGATTATAAAAGCTTGTTTTAATATGTTGCTATAGATCGGTTACATAGATTACACGGTTGAAAACATTCCAAAGTAAACATAAACGATCAAAATATAAAATCATTGATACTGGCAATTGCAGAGGGAAATTTATAAGTAACCCAGTAGTATTCACCATAAGATACTTGCATTGTCACCAATGACTTAAAAGACATCCGAATAAATACATTTTAGATACTCACCGTAAGGTATCATTATTTATCGAATGTCTATATATTCTGATCAAATATGAAAACCCAAAACATACTTAACCGATAACCAATCCATGCAAGCGTCTATAAACAACTTAAATTTAATGCATTTTTATTTAGGGTCGAGTATGAATAGACTACATAAATTTGCTTTTGAAAATAAACATTCTATCCCTATTTAACCTTAGACTAAAATTCGCAGTCAAACTGGCATCAATCCATCTGATATATCGATGTATTCAATGTAATTCGGAATACCGCAGCACCAAAAAGATTAAGAAAAGACATTGACTCTCAATCAGATAGGAATATTACATCTATCTAATGAGAAGAACAATAAAAAAAAACTCCATAGAAAGGAGCTGCGTTCTCCGTCTTATAATTCCTTCCATAGGCAAATGGGTGAGTGCGGCATATATATAAATGATTCTGCCAGTAGCGAATCTCCGACTACATCTACTAACTACATCAATATATCCAATCCATTGACCCAATCTAACAACAACATAAATAACCTAAGATTACCCTCCCCTAATATAACTTTACAAATCTATACAGCCATTCACGCCCGACTTAAGTTTAACATTTATATCATTTAACTTAACGGAAAACAGAAACCATAATAAAACTTAAAGAACAAAAAATAAATAAATGGAAATGATTTTACAAAATAATTTACATTAAATAAAATTATAACTAATTAATAAATAACGTTGGTCAGATAGGATAATATTGCAATCATTTAAATATGGAAAGTTTTAATTTAATGTTCATTAATTATAAAGTTCTTACGGTTTACAACAGTTCATCTTTATCCGTTACTTGCCATGAACGTGAATTCCCATGCCATCCTCAAAAGATTGGTATCCATTTAGCCATTGTTTTATTTATTCATTCGGAGGTTTTTTAGTTCAGTTAGTCCTCAATGTAGGAAACGATCGTTCATTTCTTTTTTCTTTAACAGCTGAAAGAATTGACAGTGTGTCTGTCAATCCCTTCACCTCCAACTCCGTACTAATACATATAGTCACATCGTAATAATCCATTATAATCACTTCCAAATTTTCCTTTTATACGTATTCGAAGGATTGACTTGGCATTATGTCATTGATGTGATGATCCTTTCGCTGAGGTCCGATTTCCCGATGGATTTCTTTCATTGGCTATTTGTTTCTATTGTTTTCCTAGCTGACCGATGTTTTTACATTTAGATGCCCAAGGCTGGTTTACATTTGACTAATTAAATTTATCATTTCCATTTCTGATTACTTAACCTGTTTTCCAAATCAAAGATATATTTAAAGATATAATTTTATCTCCAAATCTCTTTAAAATTTAGTTTTAAAATACTTTTTCTTTAATAAAGTTTTATTTTAATAATTTTTCATTATCTGTGCGATTTAATATATACGAGTTTAAGATGATATTTAATTTCAATTTTTAATTCTTAAAGAAAATTTTTAAATGCGATCTTTTTAATTTACTTTCATGTTTAATAAATATATATAAAAAACAATGTAACGAACGTCTGTGCTCGTTACAATATATATATATATATATTTAAAAAATGAGTGTGGTAAAATGTGTTGTAGATGTAATTCAAATGTATTAACATAACCTATATTTGACAAAGGAGAATGAAGTAGTATTGATAAATAAAATTTTATTGGATTCTATGAAAACTAAATAAACGTATTATAAAATTTAATATTATTTGTGACAGTAAGAAGAGAGTGAATGTTAATGTAAAGAACAAAAATATTAATCATGATCTCATTTGTTATAAAAAGGTATCATATTGATAATAAAAAAGTAGACTATTTGTTTTGTAACATGATCTCAAATGTGATAAGAAAATATTTAATGGGAAGATTATATTATATTATTAGTTCATAAGTAGTATAATAAAAGATGTTGAAGATACAGTAGGGAAAGATGAGTTAAAATTCCAGGTTAGAATATAAAATATCATCCTGAAGACCTGATTGAATAGTTAATGGGATTACTCTTTGTGATACCCAGATAGTTTATGAGAAAGAGATGGGAAGATTTTCTGTAAAGACATGAGTCTAATATATACATAAGTGCTTCATGAATAAGCCAGGGTAAAATTGGAATAAGATTAATAGGAAAATGATTACCTGCCAAAATATGACACCTCATAAATAAAAGAAACCTATATCCCTCTAGTAAGATAGAGTATTTTTAGATAAAATCAGTTTCTTATCTATGAAGTTTTCTGGTAAATCAAAATAAAGTAGGCATCAAAAGTTGAATAATATTTTAAGAATTTTATAGTTTGTTTTCCTAAGTTTTGACAGATTAGTCTAAAAGTAGTAGGACCATATACAGAAGAAATATTTTATATTTGAATAAAATTTTATATTGATACCTGAGATCAAAGATAAACAGAAAATGTGAGAGATAGAGAATGAATGTATAAAATGAATTACATTATATGAAAAAGAGTCCTTAATTTCACTATTCATTTGGAATACATTATAAATATTGTTGTTTTTTTTTGTAACATTACCACATCAGCAACAATTTTGTTGATAAGATTCTAGTGCAATATTTTTATACCAATTTTGAATATGAAGTATAATTTAAATATTACAATTTTATTAAAATATCGGGAGTTACAAAACATCAGGTAAATAAGGAAAGATGACTAAGAAGATAACTATCTGATAACTCATGAATTGTAAAACTATATAATATTAGTAAGAAAGCATACATGATGTTAACAAGAATAAACATATGATTTTAAAAGAACTAGATATTGAATATAAGAAAGATTAAATGTACATAATATTTATTATGTCTATCTGTGGTGAATGTCCATAATTTGGTTGTAAATTCATAAACAGTTCAATGATTATTTTGGTAGTGAATTATTTAACCTAATGTGTATAACTGTTTGTTGTTCACTATTATTGTTTGTAAATAAATGAATATTTTGATTTAAATTTGGTAGTAGTCATTTCCGTCACAAGGTCATATCAATAAAGCACATTATCCACATAGAATTATACATAGCATATATTGATTACATGCTTTATCTGAATAGTTAGTTATATTTAAGAATTTATAATGGACACATTAATTATCAATGGCTTTTAAATTATAACTACATATAAAGGGAGTTTGAGGCACTTCATATTTTATTAGATATAAAAGAATCTTAAAAATCTGCTTCCGGTTGCTTTTCTGGATGGGTTGCTCATTCTAAGCACCGGATGGTTCAGATTTTTTTTTATAAATGCTATGTTACGATAATTGTCAACAATCTTATTTCTGAGGTAAGTGACCTTTTTCTAATCGGTTAAAGTGACTCTTAATAAAGAACTATTAATTTTTACCTCTACATTTGAATATAATTTCATTAGTTTTTATCACTCCTGAATGGCATCTATTGTAAAAGACTCTGTTAGTAAAAAAATGGGGAGAAAAAATCCAGTCAACACTAAATCCCAACAAAAAGTTCCAAAATTGAATCAAAAACATCTCATTGCTTATCCAAATCCTGTTAAACCAAAGAAAACTGCTCAATTTAAAAATCCCAATATGCAAAACATGCCAGTATTGTGTGAAAGAGAAAGATTTGTACATACATATTTGCTGGAAGCCTCAGTAAAACTTGCTAAAAGTAATATGGAAGTAGATCCAAAAAATAATATACTTCCACATGGGCCTGGAGGTCCAAACCACACTTGTTTGGAAGAGCTCATCTTCCCCTGCAAAACAACACCAGGATCACCAAAATCGCTAACTTCTAAGAAAAGTTATAAAAATAAATCTGCCAAAAATCTACTTTTTCAAAGTGATCACTCAATTCTGGAAGTTGAGAAATGTGGCAAAACTTTGCAGTTGGAAAAAATACCCTTTCCTATTGATACGAATTCAACTTCTTTTGAAAATAATATGTATTCTGACGTACCCTACATGACAAAAAAGTAACTGGATTTTTCCAGGATCGAAAACAAAAGTTATAAGGAAAAAACCAGTGCAGAGGTGGTGCCATCAAAAATAAAAAATTCTCAGAAATCACCCAAAAATCACAACAAAGTCAATAGAAATGCAAATATACATGTCACAGCTTCAATAAAAGGCTCATTTGTTGGGGTGGCCACCCCTCCAGCCAGATATTACCTTGATCCCAAGGTAAATATTGAATGCAAAAAATTTTCTAACCTTTCATCAAACAATGTCAAACCAACTAACCTCCACATATTATCTAACACCCCTACATCAGTTGGATTTCTCTTGAGGAGTCCAACCAACACACTTTCATCTATTTTATCAAATAAGGACAAGCAATTAAAGTATAATAGTATTGATCAATTTTCAACTCTTTCCCCACAGAATATACCTAACCTTGAAGGACCCAGTCAGTACCTGGAAGCTTTCCAAGGTCTACCCCAACATCCTATGCCTACATTGCTGCCCAAAGTATCTCAGGACCTTGATATTTATCTGCTGTGTACCCTGCTGTTGATAACACCCAAGTTATCTATGGAAATCTTTGGCAGAGCTCTATAAATAATGAGCAAAGCTTATGCAACCCCCAAAGATGAAGGGGAAGACATACTTCCTTATGATAACCACAGTAATTACAAATGTGATCTATCTAAACATCCACTAATAAGTGACAAGTTTAACCAATCAATTACAATCTCCTTAAGAAATCTTTTAACATTTATAAGGATAATAAGGCTTTGATTATGGCTGTCACAGATGACAACATACATCTATTTAAATTCCCTGTTCAATCACTTTTTGAATTATTCACTATGCATGGTATCTGGGGCTTGGTATACAAGGTGTTGTTTCACCCTAATGACACATATGTGGTGATTCAATTCAGCAACATTATAGCCAAGGAGTTGTTCCACCAGACCACATTAATGTCACTCTAAAGTTAGTATGTCACCCATCCAGCCCTCCTCTAAACCCAATCCTCATGGGCTTTCTGGGGATCAGACCCCTAGAGTTCCTGGCCTTCAATCTGACAACTCACCATTCTCCAGACCCCACTGGGGGTAAATATGCTGCTGGAGGTTTTGGGAAGGACCCATCAATCAATTTGGTTGTTGATTCAGTAGAGGACCAACCTGATAATCTGCCTGTAGATGTGTCAATGGCTAATTTCTGACCACTGATGGATGACTCTCCTGAGGTGGAAGGATTCATTGTGCAGTATTAAAGAAAGAGAGAAGAAAACCTAAAACATTACAAGACTCTCCTGACCAGTCATCATTGGATTCGGAATCCCTCATAGTAGATGACCTTCTGGACCCCTATAATCCTTATGATCCAAGAAGCAACTCAATGTCCCCTCAAGAAAAAAAGGTGTGGCATTCCTCCCCTCTGATGGCCAGGCCTCTACTGGGGGACCTCTCTAAAACAATTTGTGAGACTGTGGTACCTAATTCTCTTACCCTTGTAGCATGTGATAAGTTTGCCCTCCAGGTTGAGAGGTTTTTTCCCTCCTTGTCTAATATCAGTAATTGTTATGACAGCCCTGATCCAGACTATGATTCAATGCATTTAGAAAGTATACTGGTGACTGATGATCTTTTCCAGAATCCAGTGGTTTTTCCTGTGTCCTCAAGTCTAGCTGGTCTCCTGGAACTGCTTGAACTGCTGACCAAATAACCATGCTCAAAGATACTCTCAGTCAATGTAAGGGGCCTGAATGCACAGGATATGGCATATGCCTTGTCACATTGGTTCCATTGACAGGGCCCAGATGTTCTGTGCTTATCAGAAATGAAGATGCACCTCTGGACAAACCATTGTGTGATTCAACAAATTGAAGAATTCAGCTTCTTTTATTTTCTCATTTTTTTCTGTTGCATTGGGAGGCGTGGCTCTTAAAATTAATAAGAAGTCACCAATAAGCTTATTCAAAATGTTATACATCAACTCTCACTGCCTGATAGCGATCTTCCAATTTCATGGATGGTCCTTCAATCTAATAAATCTATACCTACCCAAAAACCCAGAGATCATAATAAAAGTGAGCCACAATGCAACTCTCAGAACAAGCCCACTTCCCATATTAATTACAGGCAATTTCAATCAATCATACCTTTCCTTCAGTAACAAGTACATAAAATCCCTCAATTCTCCCATGATAATTGGGGAAAAGCCTTTTTCCTGAAGGAGCATTCTCGTTTTATACAAGGCATTCACGTTCTCTAATAGACCTGTTATTTTTTTCTCCTGTGATGGTGGGATTGATAGAAGCCCATCTTTGGCCATTTGGCAATGAAAATCCAACTCAGGTATCAAAATGCCAGAATTCCAACAATCAACTTCCTCTGAACTATGAGGATGCTGACAAGATTGAATATTACTACCCAAATGGACTCTTGAGACCTATATTGCATTCCACCATCTAGGGATCATGCCTCTTCCTCTGGTGGAGGCATGGGTGGCCTTTGTTAAAATGCTAGGCTATCTAATAAATTAATGCACCCTTAAAAACAAAGGTCCCATCTGGCTATTGGCTGAGCTGGATGGGATTGCCAGAGTTCTGCATAACTTCATTCTTGAAAAACAATATCCCATACATAACTCACTTGAAAGCAAAATATAAATCAGTGCAGTCTACCTATGCCAAGTACCTTGCAATTTAGAGGGCCTGTCAATATCTACAACATCAACATTGCTGGACTAGAGGTACCTTTGCTGGGCTTTTGGCTCAGGCAAAAGATCTCAGGCCCCAACATCAATTGAGGTGCAGGGAAACCGCTACTCTGGCTCCTCCATGTTTGCCAGAATCAGGGAATGTTATTCCCTAAAATTTCAGTCATTAGGAATAATTATGCCCAGAAAAAAATTTTCCTTGGTCAATGCTGCCCCCACAAGATTATGTAAGAGTGAATTCTACAGAAACTAAGGTCTCTCCTGGACAAGACCCATCCTGGCCTGCAGGGAATTCCAAAAATTTTTTTATACCATCTATGCACATTTATGGTGTCAATTATACTAAACATCATAAATTTCCTTGCTGATGACAGTTGGGAAGTCTTGGGCATTTGTCCAATCACTATGGTACCCTTCATCAAGAAACCTGAGGGTCCACTGATTCTTGAGAACCTTCAGCCTATTTCCATGGTGCCACTTATAATAAAAGTTATTGAGGGCCTTATAAAAGAAGACATCCAAGACAACATCATAGGAAGCCTCTCTCCTTATTAATTCACAAAGAAAAGTTGCTTGACTGCTGACGCTGTCAGCAAATTTTGCCTCATCATTGACCATGTACACAGGAGAAGGAAATCCCAGCCAGTCATAGTTCAGCTTGATTTTGCTGGAGCTTTTGACTGTGTCAGAATTGACATACTGCTTGGTGTACCGGAGAGGCTCAAAGTGCCCAAGGCATACCTTCAGATCATAGAGAACCTCTTAAAAAATCAGGTTTTTCTCTCAGTGGATGGCCGAGTATCTCCAGGATTTAGGCCCTGTGTTTCCATCCCACAGGGCTCATGACTGAGCATCCTTCTCCTCATGGCCATTCCTGTACTTGGAGCATGCATATGCCACATCACCTATAAGGATGATGTAGTGGTGTTTCTCTCCTCTAGCAGGGAGCTTGCAAGACTTGAAGAGCTCCTAGACCAGTTTGCTTGTGAATTTGGTCTGAGAGTCAATGAAGGCAAATCAGCACTGTGGTCCATCTTGACAGGGAAGCAAATCCCATGCAGATTCAAACATCCCCCAGGGCTTCCTGGTATTCCATCTTGCATCTATCTCAGTCATAAAGAAAGACATGGAGAAGAAGCTATTCACCAAAATTGAGAAAACAGTTAACTCACTATCCAAAAATTACCTCTCCCTTTTGGGCAAGGTTGCCCTACTTGATTCTGTAGTACTTCCCAAAATCACATACTCTCTGGCTAGCTTTTCACATATCAGCATCTTCATTAAAAGGGTTGAGATGCTTTGTTGGAACCTATGCTGGGGGAAGGGGGCACCTGTCATCAGCTTAAACATTTTACAGAAGCATAAACCCCTGAATGGACTGGCCTTACATGCCATTAAGGTTTTCCAAATTCAAAGGACATACAATATTCTGGTTAGGCTATTGAATTTTCATTCTGACATTGAGTGCCATGTTCCCATAGAAAGAGTTGAACCTACCAATAGACCCCCTGAGGAGACTTTGGATCCAACAGCAGGTGACAGATATCCTGTCATGGATCAAGACCTCTAGCTCCCTATTTCAGTCAAAACTTACAAACTGTGACACATACTGACTAATGTTTGAGGAGAAAACATGCATCCCATCTTGCTCTCAATTTCTAGCACCTAGATTTGCCAAATGGACACAATTCCTCAGACTTGAGCCCAAGTATATGGACTTTCTGCTTAAGGTCAACCTTAAGACCCATCCTACATGGTCCTTCTTATTTCATCATAGAGGCTATAACATCAATACCTTGTGCCCAATGTGTGGCAAGCAGGAAAAGACCATGGACCACATTCTGTTCCATTGTGATTCGTGGTCTCATCTCTGAGATATGGTTCTGAGGAAAATGTCTATATCTGACCTGGCTTGTGTAATGATTCCTCTGGCCTTTGAAAAGGGGCTTTTTGCCAAAATATGGCTGGCTTCATTTGTCAAATTTGGGATTGGACTATACATAGCAAAATATTGTTTGAAAGTGGGATTGACCACCATCTCAAAGACCTCCTAATAAATTTCCTACAAAGGAGAGAGATTGACAAGAGGACTTGCCCAGACCAGTTGGTGATTAGGACCTGGGAACAACTAAAAATATAAGTTTTGAGACATTCTGTTTCATTCTATGTGCAATGCCTGTAACCTTATAAGAACTGATTCCTCCCCCTATTGCTGTGATGAAAGGGATGGGACCACCTCCCTCCTAACCCTCCTACCTGAACTGTATCCCTGTAGACCCATTGTAGACAATGCTTGTTAACAGCAGCTCTAACTATTGTCTGTATACACAATTATGCACCTTGCTCTATAAATGAATAAAATATATTTTGAAAGTAAAAGAATCTTGAAGAGCTATGTGATAGGTATTATTAACTATTATAAAATAGACAGACTATAATAGAAATTAACTATTTTTTAAGAATCATATATTTTGAGATATATCTTATATCAATCATATATTTTGAGATATATCTTATATCATAAATTTAGAAATACTATATTATTTCATAGTACCAATTACTGACCAAATATATTTTAAGATTTGTAATTCTAAAGGATCTAATTACGATGGGTGAATGCTAAATAATTTTCAAAAATGTATTTAATTGAGTTAGACTTTAATATATGTATAATAAAGCTTTTGATTATAACAAAAATGAGTATTCTACAGTGATTGTTATTAGTGTAAGTGTGAGAATAAATCCTAGGAAGGTAAATTGAATTCAGTGAAGATAATGAGTAGATAGCAATTGTCATATCTTATTATTATAGTTAGATTAGGAAGTTGGTCAAAATTTGTAACAGCAAGTACAATTTATTTAAATGGTTGGATCAATCTAATTGTCATATTATATTTTAGAATAGAATACTTATCATCCCTGAGATAACCACAGGATAGCATAAATTCTTTTAATTTAATGTAATTTTTGTTAATGTTATTATTTTGAGATTCCAAATTATAGAAGAGTAGTTAAAGCATAATTTTTATTGGAGGATATAAAGTTAAATGGATGGATAGATATAGCTATTTTTAAGTAATCGGAAAAATTGCTTGGATGAATGGAAGAAAAATTGATAAATAAAACCAAGAAATGAAAGGGACTGATAAAGAAATTAACAGTGCTTTCATATAATAAATATGATATAGCTAGAATTGTACAGAAGGGAGTTGCAGTAGCAGGGTTAACACATAATAACCATACATTATGTTTTAATAAAATGGTTTTAAATTACATGCAGTTTTTGGATAATAAGAGAATAGCCAAAATAGTATTTAATTAGATTATGAATAAAGGGCAGGCAACAAGATGGGTGTGAAAGGTATTATGTTATGCAGAAGGATTTGGATAATGAATTTGTGTCAGTATACTTATACAAAAGTTGGGGTGATTGTGTTAGGAGACAAGTTGAGTGTTATAGTGGTAAGAAATGGGATAGAAGAATAGATGCATTAATAAAGAATAGTGAATTGGAGAGATGGAGAACTAGTATGGGGAGTAAACGAAGTTTAAACATTCATAAAAATAAACAGAATACTGGGTGCAACTTAATTTATAATAATAGCAAGGAAAATACTTTACTGTTCAAGGCTTGAACAAGATTGTTAGAAACAAGGTAATATACACATAAATGGAAAAATGTGGATGATTTAGTCTGCAAGTTGTGTAAGAAAGGCATAGAAAATATTAGGCATCTGTTAATTGAAGGTAAATGCCTGCAAGTAGAAATGGTGCAAATAATGGAGTTGTTGAAGAATAAATATAAACAAAGTGATTATACAGAAAGTGATTTCTTGGTTTGGGAAAAAAATAAGGGGACTTAAATATAAAAGTCATGGAGTTGACAAAGATTATGTTGTGGAAATGAGATGGAGCTGAATAGGGAAAAATATGGGAAAAATTTAGGCCAGGTATAGTGGCTAACAGGTTTCTCTGGGCATAGTGGCTTAGAGATTTCTGACCCTGAATAAGGAGAAGTCACAGTGCATCGCATTACACCACATACTCTTATTAACAGCATGTGCAAGTATATAAAATGATGATCATATGACAGTTTGATGGTTTTATACATTTAAGCTTATTGACCAAAGTCTCAATTTTTTCTGATACCTATACAACCATTTGGAGACTTCTTTCAATTAAATGAAAATTTAAAATACAGACATGTCTGGTAACTATTCTGTGTTTCAAGAGACTTTCAGATAATATTTTTCATGCACACATTTCTATAATATATAGATATAATTAAAATATTTACTCCATATAGCTATTTGAGTTGGATAGATGGGTTTGAAGACATGTAGGTGTCTGAAAATTTCAGATTTTCCACTCAATAGATAACTTTTAGGTAAGTGCTTGGCTTTGGGTTGGTATTTTTAGATCTAGTATCTCAACCTACCCTGTTACCTCTCTGTGGAGGGCCAAAGTATGAAACCATGGTCAGGGGTTGGGGGGGGGGGTTCCTAACAGATATTTTAAATGCTGGCTCTGGCTAAGCATTTATCACAAAGCTTGTTGAGGAATTGGCAATTTTCATTGTTTATAACTTACAAGCTTAAGAGAATAGGGTCATGCGATCTATGACTCTTGTTTTGACTATAAATAAACTTATCTGAAAAAACATAAATTCTCCTCAAAATGCATTTCATGTTGGTCCAGAATTTTTCAGCTGGCACAATGTCTTCGTCATTTGTTCATTATTTATCAATATCAAATTATTACCCTTTGATTTACAAGTGTCGAACTTTCTATAGTCAACACTCTGATAATAACTACTCTAGAAAAATACCTTAATTATTTCTATTCATGTATTAACTTCAATATTACCCTGACTTCAGTTATAAATTTTAAACCTGAGTTAAAGATTAATATATTAATTTTAATTAAACATAAACTCATGGAATAACTCAATTTGATCTCTTTTTTTTCTTGTGCAATAGATATAATTTTATTATCAATATATTTATCTGTAGTGGTTGAATTCAAAGTTATGATTATAGAAAGTCTTGTATGTATATTGGAGATCATTTAACCTTTTTCACATGTATATGATCATTTGTATCAGTTGTATAGGATGGAGTGGATAGATTTAGGGAGCTTTAAGGTCTGAGTTCAAATTCATCTTAATTACCTTAAGTTTAGAATAGACAATATACTTGTATTTACATCAAAGTTTAATATATTTATATAATTAAAAAAATATCAAAAAATCATATACAACAGCTACATAAATATATATATTATTAATAATTACACATAAAATCATATACAACAACTATATAATTATATACATTAATAATAATAACACATAAAAAGCCTTTTTAGTGCATAGTTTTATATCTTTTTCAAATATTAATTATGTATTTTAATGGTAACCAATTTTACTGCAGATACAACACCATTTAGTGTTCTATAATGGAAATAAAATATTAACAATAATAAAATAAAAAAACCTTTATATAGAGATCCAATATAACTTCAAAGAATTGACTATATAACACAACAATATACAGAATAAATAATATAACTGAAACACAGGCTTATTATATGCCTGTGTCTATATGTGTAATATATAGGGTATATGAGCACAGACTTTCACACGATCCACCATTCAACTTTATCTCATAACACTGATACACTTGAACACATATATGTCGAAAAGATAAACAATCACCAATATACGTATTTCATGCTAAACCAGAAATCATCAGTTGGTCCAGATTATCATCTCCACACATGTTTATCTTTTCGACATATATGTGTTCAAGTGTATTAGTGTTATGAGATAGAGTGAAGAGTGGTGGGTGTTGCGAAAGTTTGTGCTCATATACCCTATATATTAAAATAAATAATATGTACATTATACAACTTTATATACACTATCTTCGATAATTTTCCATTTATTTTTGACCAGGTAGCAACTGGTCAATTAAAAATGATCAGAAAATTATATTAGTACATATAAAGTTGCATAATGTATGCACTATTTATTCTGTATATTGTTATGTTATATAGTCAATTCTTTGAAATTATATTCTATCTCTATATAAAGATTTTATTTTTCATATGCTTTATTTTGTTTATTGTTGTTATTTACTATCTGCAAGAAGTGATTAGCATTAAAATAAACGATTAAGATTGAAAAGGGCGTAAAATCATGTGCTGAAAAAGGCTTTTTCGCATAATTAATATATATAATTATTATATATGATTTTTTTATTATTTATTATAATTTATACAAAAAAAAAACAATGAATTTCATTATTTTTCATTTTTGATAGTATATAATAATATATTTGGTTACTCCTTCCCCAATTTTTTGTTCAAGTGTAATAATATTTTTTTATTTAACTTAATGCAGTATTTTATTCTACTAACTACGTCATTAATAATTGCCCAATAGTTAAAATTTTATTTATAAGATTCATGTATAGAAACAATTGAGTATTCCTTTATTTATATGACATTATCAAATAAAATTATACATTAAAAGTAAAATTAATTATCTTGAATGCATTATAATTAAAATTTCTTTTACTTTCTGCTCTTATATTTAAAATAATATATATATATTTAAGCGATGAGGTTATTATGATTTATGATAAAATAAATGATAAATACATACACACATAATTAAAATGTCATTTTTTAATATTATTAAATTGTTTAAAAAAATTAATTCAAAAATTTATATTTATTTTGTTATTAAAAGTTTATGTAAATTGAACTTTTTTCTCTCTCTTTAAAATATATATATTATTAAGTTTAATTATAGTTTAATTAGAATTTTAATAAAAAAATTTAAACGTTCTTAGAGATAAATTAAAACTGAATTCGTAAAATATCTTTAAAGTGATAATAAAAAAGAAAGAATATATTAAAATTTTTAAAAAGTTTCAATACATATAAATTAATGTTAATTGTGTTTTGTATAAATGTTTTGTATTAATATTTTACGTCATTTTTATAAGATTTTAACGTGATGTATTTTAATACAATATAAATATTATTATTAAAAATAATTATATTTCTTTTTTTAAAAAAAAATGTATATCTTATAAACTAAGAATAATTAAAGATAATAACGCCATATTTTATAAAAGCAACACATTTGTTGGGAGATTCTTTACTTGAGTTCATGCGATTTATACGCAACGGTGTCCCAGGGAAAAGATTCGTGTTGTTTATACACAAGGGTGTACCAAAGCCAAAAAAAAAGATAACTGTTTTTGTCCCAAGCTGTCTAAAAGTGCTTTCATTAAATCAACACATGTGTTACATAGACATAATTTAGTTATAGATTGCAATATAAATATGACATTGTGTTCTTTACTTTTATAGATGAGCTTCAATGCTATCCCTGCCATTATGAAATCTTGAAAACAATCTTGCAACTCATGGCTTCCACAATTTAAATTATTTCAAACGTTTTAGCAGCTGTTTTGGCCAATTTAAAACACAATTTAATGTTGTACATTGTGTCAAAATTCATTATTCATACTCACTAATGACTTACAATTTTTGTGAGAATAGCTAAAACCGTGTCACTTTTTTAACATATGCATTGACTCAGAGGTGGAGCTATAGTCAGCCTGGAGAAAGAACCAATCAAGTTTTGTATAATTCTAAGAGAAAGTCAAAATTATTGAATAATATTATTAAAACCATATAAAAAGCAGTATATGTATTATTAATTATTTGTTAATGTAGAAAATTAATTTGCAAATATACTATGTTGACATCAAATCATTTAAATAATTAAAAAATGTTAATTCTGTACTTAAAAGCATATAAATTAGATCAAAATGTTAAAAAGAAAAAAGGGGAAAATGGAGCAAAGTTTCAAATAGATCTGGAATTGGAAAGTGATGAAGATTGATTTATTAGATTTTACTTAGAAAAAAAGATTACAAAATGAAGTCGTAAATAAAAACATATATAAATAAAAATTATTTAAGATTATAGCAAAGAGTAATAGAGACTTTTGAAACAAAACACCACATGATCACTATTGCACATGCTTACACATGCTGTTAATAAGAGTATCAAACTCTCCATACAGTAGTGCCACCAAGTAGAAGCCTTTGTAATCAATGGATGCAGGACGGTTTGTGCATAAAATCCATACTTAGGGCCTAGTCACTCAACATCATCAGACAATAACTTGTGTTTTTCATCATTGAGGAGCCTTGGTTTGAGGGCACTGCACCTAAACCTCAGGATGTAATGTAACCCTCCGGCAGCCACATTTTATAAATTTGGTTATCTATAAAGCTAAAATCCTAAGATGAAAACACCATAATCTTTCCAAGCCAATCTCATTCTCTTGTGTAATCATATAGATCTGAACTTAGTTCAGCATCTATACATTTTGGTGTCTTTGGTTTTTCAAAAACAACAGTCATTCTTATCCTATGGACAGGATAGATATAAAACCATCAAATCATCATATGATCATGATTTCATATGCTTACACATGCTGTTAGAGTACAAAACTGACAAAACAGCAGTGCTACCAAGTGGTAGCCTTTAGGCACTAGATAGAGATTTTATGCACAAACCTTTTTGCATCCACAAATTATAAAGAATTGCACTTGGTGGCACCACTGTATGGAGAGTTTGGTGATGTTTAGAATATTATGCATTGATGGTAGTGCTGAACAATTAACACTACATCATATAAAATTACTCTATAAAAATTTTAATACATTTATAATAAGTCATTTTTAAACACTTTTATTTAAGTAAGAATCTGTGTAATGTTGGTTTATTTGGATAAAATTTTTAAATCAACATTTAAAATATTTATACCAGATGTATCTGGCCTTTTAAAAGTTATTGTTTTTTATAGTTGGTTGCTTTAAACTCCCAAGTCAAAATGCTTTAGATTGGCCTATATAAGTGGAAAGTTAGATTAAAGATAAGATGGCCATTTTTATCTTTATAAAAGTCGCTATCTTGTATTGAGATTTGAGTAGTCCCTCTATGGGCAAATAAAAATATTGTTTGACTATTTCAAAGCACATATGATATAGGTTAAAGCCTATATTTAAAGCATTTACATATACTTCCTGTGTGCTTAATAAATAATTATAACTTTACAGTAGTTTATTTCCAATATAAAGATTGTAATATTAACTTGTTGTAAATTGCAAGATTTTGCAAAGGTTAATTTCTAAAGAAAATGGTGGACATAAACAGTGAAGAGAATAACACTCACAAATCAAGATGCTTCAGATTGTCCTATATAAGTGGAAAGTTAGGTTAAAGATAAGATGGCCATTCTTATTGTTATAAAAGTCGCTATCTTGAGTCAAGGTTTGAGAGGTCCCTCTATTGGAAAATAAAGATATTATTTGACTATTAAAAACATTCAAGGTGCATATGATATAGGTTAAAGCTTGTATCTAAAATATTTACAACATTTAATGTAAATTAAACAAAAAGATTCTAATTTTGTATAAAGAAATGTGACAAATGTACCCAGCCTATGGAAAAGCCATTGTTTTTGTAATAAGTTTTTTTTAAATTGGTTGCTTAATCTTTGTGTTGCCCAAAATTCTGTTTGGCTGAGTGAGTTAAAACTCTAAACTTTTGATTGGTCAATCACAAAATCAGCAGTCAAAATATATTCACCTTTTAATATTTTATTCATTTTAGTTTCATTTGTAAAAAGCAAATTAATAATTTGTAAGAATATAAACGTGAATGAAAGTTTTTTCAAAAATAAATTTCTGTTTATAATTTTAAAAATATTTTATATCAGAGAATTTAAAAAGAAATGTTCCTAAACTATTAGAAAATGTTGCTTATGTAATTGATTTTGTTTCTCAATTTACGTTTGTGTAAAAGTATACAATTTTTTACTAGAATCTTATTATTTTTTTAAAATAAATATTTTTTCAGTATATTTTATGAAAATAATTCATAATATGTAAGAAAAATAATTAAAAAAAATGTAACAAAAGTTGGAGCAGTGAAAATTATTGATAGACGGTTTTCCATTGTCAGAAATGCTAACCAACTAATCAACATCTAGAAAGATGTGGCATTCCTCTTTGTTGTAACTTTGAACACCTATATTATTAATATTTTACTTGTAAAATAATTCAAGAGATAGCAGCATATTACAGTACTTTTTAAGCTTTAAAATAAGCCTAAATACACTACAATAATATAAAAACTGCCGGAATTACAGCAAGTTAAAACCATGAATGAGTTTACTTGAAGCAAGTCACAGAAGGGTTAAACAACTTTTCAAAAGATTTAATGTAAATTAAAGAAAAGATTTTAATGTTATATAAATTTAAGAAATTCACTAATAAAAAATTGGAAAAAAAATATTTGGAACAATCCAGCCTTTTTGGTACCCTTCAGAAGTGTAACTCTCTAGACTAAATTTAAAATTTTATGTATATTTTATATTTAATATGTCAATTTGACAGCATTTTTTTAATTGGTTGCTTTCATAATTTTTTTTTTTGCTTTGCAGAATTACTTGCTGGAAATTGTACCCAATGTATGGATAGCCCATTGGTCTTGTAATAGTGTATGTTAATGGATTGGTTAATTTTTTTTTTGCTTTGCAAAATTATATGGTTTGAATAAAATGCTTGTAATTAATTTAAGCCTCTTATATATAAGCAAGAAACTATTTTCTTTGCGTAAAATGCTTTATAAAGAAAAGGTTTATTAATGGTAGAAGAAATAATAATTTTTTTCTTGAAAAAATACCTCTTTAACAAACAAATGTTTAACTTGAATATCATGTGACAGTGTTATGGACAAACATTTAGGGATTTTATGCTTATATTCACTAGAACTTGTTCAAATTTTGTACATTTGTTGCAAATTACTGACAATGTAATATGACACTAAAATATTTTAGGTAAGTTCCCTAGTTTCTTAAAGCTTGAAGGATTGGCAGATAAAATTTTAAATACTTTGCCATTAAATTTCAAGTATGTTGACATCATTTCAATAAGTTTTGAGTAATGCAAGCAGTATATATTGTAACCTTCATGTCTGAGGATACAGATATTGTTTTTATGTGAATATATTTTTTTATTATTATATATTACTAATGATTAAAACACAGGTGTAAATAAATTTTATTAATGTTTTGAAAATGGCCATAATAATGCTAAATGTATTATTTTTATTTTGAAATAAAAAATTATAATTTTAAAATAAAGAATCTTGCTATGGGAACCAACAAAAGCTTTTTCATATATAATATTGAATTTCAAAAATCTCACACCCTTCACTTTTCAGCAAAAAAAAAATTTTATTATTGATTACAGTTTCGACTGTACCATACAGTCTTCATCAGATCTTATTCTATTCTTTCAACTGTCTCTATCCTCCACTTTACTCTAGTAAGATTTTTGAAAATTCAATATTATATATGAAGACAGCAAAAACAGAGGAGGAAGAAAAGAATTTAAAAGCTTCTTCAGTTATCTGCATTTGCAAGAAAAAGGTGGGAATTATTGTTACTTCTTCATTGTATTATTGTAAGAAATATTTAACTGAAAATTATGCATTTTATGAAGTAGAAAACCATCCAGAATACTTTCCCTGATCTTTCCAGCTATGTAGCTGAATATGGAGATGTAAGCAAAGAAATGCCTTAAAATTTTGTTTGATTGTCCCTGTCTATCGATTACTGTTTAAAGTTAAAGCTAAAAAAATCTTCAACACTTCCAATGTAAGGAACTTGCCTTTAATGCAATCAAAAAAGAGGAATATACTTCTATAATTAATTTTTACTTATTTCAATAATGTAAATTTCTGGAAAAACTATCATAGAAAAACTGCAATGAAAATCGTCATAGGAAAACTATCATGAATTAAATCAGGCCAAAGTTAAAATGTTAATATTGCTGGCAGCCATTTAAAATCTAATGATTTTAACAGCCATATATTCACATACAGAGACAAAAATATACATTGGTCACAAAAATATCAAAGTAATTAATGGAAATTAATTGTAAGCTTTTTCTTGATGAATTATAAATCCACAAATAAATTTTCTCTCATGCATTCTGTTCATAAATGTTTTATTTATTATTATCATTCTATTTGTTAATTAAAGTTATTGTTTTTTGTTAATAATTTTGTTGTTTCTTATTTTTCATCCAAAGTTCAAGCTGATTAATTATTTTATCATTTAGTAATAGTGTTAAGATGGAGATGGGGGTTGTGATAAAAAAATGTAATTGAATCTGGGTAGAAATTTGTTTTTAACCAAGAAAACATCACATGATCACCATTTTCTATTCTTAGACAAGCTATTATTCACATTATGTGATGCAATGCACTGTGGCTTCTCCTTTATTGGAGTCAGGAATCTCTCAGTCACCATGCCCAGAGTACCCTGTTATCCACCTTCTCTTTCCAATCCTCACTGCAATTTTTTCCATATTTTTCTCTATCCTGCTCCATCTATTTCCACAGCATAATCTTTGTCAACTCCATGGCCTTTATATTTAAATCCCCCTTACACAGCATAAAAACCCATTTTTCTGTATAATCACCTTGTTTATATTCATTCTTTCACAACTTCATTATGTGTAACCTTTCTGCCAGTGGTCATTTACATTTCAATTAACAAATGCCTAATATTTTCTATGCCTTCTTTACACAATTTTCAGACCAATAGTAAATTATCCATAGAGTAGTGCCACCCAGTGTGAGTCTTAGTAATCAATGGATGCAGGAAGGCTTTTGCATAAAATCTCCATCTAGTGCCTACTCATCAAGTATCTCCAGACTAGTTTCTAGCTTATGGTTTTCATCAAAGCTTCTCTCTGATGAAAGCCATAAGCTAGAAACCAGTCTGCTGTTATTGAACTAGTAAGCATTAGATTGGGATTTTATGCACAAACCTTCTTGCATCCATTGATTACTAAGGCTTACACTAGGTAGCACTACTGTATGGAGAGTTTGTTATCGGTAATAAGTTGTTTTATGTACATTCAGTTTGATCATTGAACATTAAATATATTAAATTTATTAAACGCAAGCAGTTGACTTAGTAATAACATAAAAGGCTAAAATCTTCAGCCGATGTGCTTTAAAAATGCTTATGTGATAGCCAATCAGATGTAACAATGACTGCATGTGGAACTCTTAGTTTGAGATGCTTGAGTCTGGCTTATTTATATATAAATTTAAGCATAGAAGAAGGTGGGTCCCATCTTCTTCTGATAGTTCTGGCTTGTGTTTTAGAATTAACAGTTCCACATGCAGTCATGGTTACATCTGACTGGCTGTCACATAAGCATTTTAAAGCACATTGAATATTTTAAATTTATTAACTAAAAATAGAATTATTAACCATTCCACAATGAATACGGTTGCCTGTTAGTTATCTTTGTTTCCCTAGACAAAAATTAATTTTGAACATTCTGTTTCCAATCTTATTGTTAATTTTATTGTCAGTTATAAAAAGGGTGATTATTGTTACAATATATATATATTTAAAAAAAAAAACTAATGAAAAATATTTTAGTGATCTTTTAAAATTGAAATAAAAATAAATCTTTGATCTTAAAGTTGACAGATTTTTTTTGATTAAAAACATTTTTTAAATGATCTATATTTAATATACACGAGTTTACTGTCAAAAATATGGAATACTACAAACTTAAAAATAATAGATATAAAAAATAGTTAGAATGAACTTTTACTTATTATTACTGTGTTTAAAAATGCTACCATAATTTGGTTTTTATATTTAACTTGTAAAAGTGTGGGGAGGAGGGCAGAAATTAGTTATATCAATCCTTCCTTTTTATAACATGGGATTGATTTAATTAATGTCCCCCCCCCCATGCTTTTGTTTCAAGTTAAATATAAAAGCCCAATTGTGGTGGAAGAAACAATCATTTTCTGGCTTTTTTGTCCACAGCAATAGTAAATAAAAGCATTCATTATAAATACTCAAAATAAAAATCAGATCACATGACCCTATTCTCTTAAGCTTGTGTCTGAACCTACCTGGCACCTGTCTGAGGAGTGCCAAAGCACGAAACCATGGAGGGGTGGGGGGGTCTGACAGAGATATTTTAAATGCTTTCTTTAGCTAAGCATTTATCACAAAGCTTGTTGAGGAATTTATTCATTATAAATATTTCTGTATCTATTATTTAAAATTATTTTTAAAAATAAAAATGTTTCAAATCGATGAACAACTTATTTGTCAATCTAAGCTTGAATAAAACTGAATGTAATTTTAATTATTGGATAACGAAATAATTTGCAATTTATTAAAAATATATAATTATTAATTAGAATTTTTATGTAGTTATACTTTCATTAATTTATTGCTTTTCAAAAACTTTCATTAATTTAAAAATAAACAAAAATATAAAAAAGTTCTCATTTATTATGACAATTTCAATTGCTGTATAATTGTTATATTGTTGAACAAAATAATTTAAGATATAATGACATGGTGTAATAGCTTTTTAATATTCATTATGATTCACTTCTTATATAATAATAAATATTTAATAAATAACTGCATATTCTTTCTTGCTATAAAATGAAAACTTTTAAAAATACTTTTACAAATAAATTGTCACTTATTTTTAAATGTACTTTTCTCACTATTGATAAGGTGGTGTAACACACTTTTAAGATCTAAGCTCACAATTAGATTAACTTTCAATGAATAAATCATATATTATTATTCTTAATATTGTATTTGAATTATGGAATGTACATAAAGAGTTTATCTTATCTCATTTATTTTTATGCACAAAAGTTATACCCTATTACATTTCTAGTCTTTTTTTCATTGAAAAGAAGAATTAAGATGAATAATATTTTTAGGTTTTTTTTAATTCTTTTTCTTCTTTTTTCTTCTTTTTTTCCTTCTCCTTCTACATCTTTTTTCTTTGTCTTTATTCTTCTACTTCCTCTTTTTCTTCATCATCTTTTCTTTTTCATCATTTTTTATTCTTATATTTCTTCAGCATCTTTTTTTCTTTTTTCTCATCCTCTTCTTCTTCCTCTTCCTCTTCTTGCTTCTCTTTTTCTTCTCCTTATCTTCATTATTTTTCTCCTACTCTTCTTTCATCTTCTCATCCTTCTTTTTCGTCTTCTTCCTCTTCTTTATCTTATTCTTTTGCTTCATCTTCTCTTCTTCTTTCTGTTCTACTTTTTCCTCCTTCTCTTCTTTTTTCTTCTCTGTCTTTTTACTTTTCCTTTGTTTTTTCTTTTTCTTTTCTTCTCCCTTTTCTGTTTTTGTTTTACCTCTCCTCATCCTCCTTTCCCCTTCTTTTTCTCTGTTTTTTTTTTCTTTTTCTATTCTTTTCCCTTTTCTGTTTTTCTTTTACCTCTCCTCATTCTCTTTTCCCCCCTTCTTTTTCTCTTTTTTTTCTTCTATTTTTATCTCCTTCTCTGTCTACTGCTTCTTCTACTTTTTTATTCTTCTATGTCTCCTGCTTCTTAACTGACCACTTAAGTATAATTGAGTTATTTAGATCTTATATTACAAATAATACATGTATGTGTATACATAAATTGAACTGTAAACTTCCTTTAAATTTGAACTGAATAGATATTTTAATATATTTAAAGGAGAGTTTGATTTGCTTTCTCTCAAGTAATTTAAAAATATTTATTGTGAAAGAAACTCTTGATAAACATATCAAAATCTCTATAAACTACAGGATACGGTTTTTAGTTAAAATATGAATTTTAAAAATAGAATAACAGAACTTAAACAATTGTAATAAGAGAAGCACAGCACAGAAACAAGTTGAGAACAACAGATCAGAAAAATTGTCATGGCTAAAGGTATTGTAAAAATGAATGGATAGAAATGAATTATCTTCAAATTATTGTTTGCGCGTAACAGCACGCAAATTCCTTCACAACAATCTGGGATAATTCATTTGGTGATGCTATCGTGAGAGAGAATGAAGACCTGTTGGAGACCATACTTATTACTTGCTACATTGTAGCATCTTAATGTAAATAAAAAAGCATTTTTTTCTATTAATTGTGTGGGGTTTTTTTATTTTGTTTAGTTTTGAGAACAAAAACCTTTTTAAATTAACACGTTTGCAAAATAGTAATTGAAAGATCTATAAACCGAAATATAATTTGCATTAATTTAAAAGTTAGTGGAAATATTATTTGAAAGTATAAAAAAAAAGTTTTACAAACAATCATCTTTTAAAATAATGCAGTTTTGAAAGAAATATTACCAGATCGATTTTTAGCAGTTTTGCAAGAAAGATTGCCATAAAAAGGAAATCGTAAAAATTACCTTTTTAAAAAAAGAAAAACCATTTTTAGAGAAAAAAAAAGATCAATTTTTAAAAGGAAATAATTTAAAAATACATCGATTTATCAGAGGGTGAAATAAAATGTAACAGCATTACGTGTCAAAGCAGATTTAAATAGTTGTGGCTTCTAGATTAATCACACCTTCACATTATATGCTATCGATTTTTTAAGAACATGCATAGAAAACAACACTACCAAGCAGATATCATTATTGCTAACAAATGGTGCAGTTGTTCTGTGTGTGGAGAAATAGCACCACATAGTGGGCTAGATTTCTGTTAGTTGCTAGTAGCTGATGATGTAAACTAAATGAGCTTATGCATTGCTATCAGCACCACTAAGTGGGCAGTAGTGCTGGCAGCTAGTTGGAATAAGGTTTCTGTGCATACACATGGTCAACAGCATCACCTAGCATATGGAACTTGCATTGCTGCTTTTGGTCCCCTACTCTGAATACTTCTGTGATTGACACAGAAACAGCACCTCATGTGGCCACATGGGGCATAAGTTACAACTACCTAAATTTCTATTTTTATTTTTTTGCAAAATTAAAAATTGAATTTTTAACTTTCAAAGGTTATATTCACTCTTTGAAGGTATTACTTATTAAAATATATGTTTTAGTAAAAATTTAATACAGAATTAGTTATTCTTAATTGAGAATAAAATTTTTAGCCTGAAAACTAAGATGAAATCTTTTGCTTTGATTTTTTTTATTTCATTTTATTATTCTTTTTGTTTATTTGCAAAAGTGATATATCATTTTTAAGATGACATTCATTTTTTGAAGTCATTATTTTAGTAATCTTTATCAAAAATATAAATATTTATAAAGAAAAAGGATTTTTTCATTAAAAATTAAAAAATTAAGAATAACTGTATCTCAGGAGCAGCAAATAAATAATTGAGAAATGTGAAACTGAGATGGTAAAAATAATAGTTTAATTTAAGTAACATATGATGCTATTTACAAATATACATAGCCAATTTAAAGCACATTAAAATAAAAAAAATCATGGTGACCTGCACATAAACAACCCTAGTCCTGCTTTTGGGCTTACAGTGGCAGGAGTCTCTGAATTATATAATTACCAGAACCCATATACCAGGTTTGGGGGATTTATATATCCCTTGAGACTTTAGTAGTCTTAATCACCTTTACCAAATATGCTATTTTTACATACCTTACCATATAAAGCATTTTTACATGCACATGGTATTTTTACATACTTCACCATATATGGTGTTTTTTACACTTCTCCGACCTTAAAAGATCAGCTTAGCAACTCTATGATCTAATACCATTGCTACACATTTATTGTTACACAATTATTTATAAAATCATTATATACAATTACTTCGCACAATCACTATAAATAATTATTGTATAGTTATTATTTTTATTCTCCAAAATTACTATACATTTATTGTTGCACACACACATATATATATATTGTACCAAGGTACATCGTTACAGTGTTTTAAGAGTAAAAATACTTAGAAAATTTTGTTTTAAAAAAAAATGAAATTAAACAAAAAAAAAAAAAAATTAAAGTAAAATAAAAGTTTAAAGTTTGAAGAAAAAGAAATTTAAGAACAAAAGATTAGGGTAGGGGGTTTATTGTTAAATAAAAAAAAGGGGGGAGGAATTGAAATAAAAATGATTTAATATTACTTTTAATTAATTCATAATAAAACTAAAAAAGGAAGTTCGTTTTGTCTTATAATAAAAAGATTGAATGTGTGCATGTATAAATAGATTTTGAAAAAGGAAAGGAATTTTAAAAAGACAATGGAGAGCTAATGTAATAAAACAAAAGGAAATCTAATTAAACAGCTAAGGGAAAATTAACAAAAAGACTAAATTTTACTATTCACTTAAACCAATAACCAATGGAAAGGATCAGAGACTTTAAATAAAAGAAACAAAAGTCCAATTGGAGCAAAATAGAAATGTACAATGGATCCGCAGGATAAGAAGTGCGGAGTATAAAAAGAAAAACTTTGTATTATTATAAAAATATAATAATATAATAAAGAAAAAAAATTATTAATTAAATTAGAAATAAATTTGATCAGAAATAAATTGGATCAAAAAAGTATTAATTGTAAATAAACTGCATAATAAATTGATTGATTCCAGAAAAATTACAGAAGCGACTATTAGAAGAGAATGATGTGTTGCTGAACTCATTGTATTGTGTGGTCAGCCTGAACTTTCTCTGTGGCACCACCAGCAGATAGTTCAAAGGACAAACCATGTTGATGTGAAGTCTAAGGAACAATGGAGTGTCCATGCCGAGATCCATAAGAGTTCATACAATATCACAAATTAAGGAAAGATCTACAAGGAATTAGTGCCAACTGGTTGGAACCAACATTTTAAAGAAGCTACATTTTGTCATACTCACATCAAATAAAATTCAAATCCTAGGTAACATTTCATTTTTTTATTCTCCAATTCTTGATTTATAAGCCGAGGTAGATAAGTAAATAAACAAAAAAAAAACTTTTAACTTCTCACGAACTACTTACTATCTTCAGGGTATAAATTATATTAGCTCCATTGTTCAACTTTTATGCAGAATTATTAATTGTGTGTGTGTGAATCTTAATTAAATATGTTTTGTATTTTATTTTATGTCAAAGGTATTAAAATATTTATTTAACTGAAAAGTGTGTGCGTGGTTGTGTTATGAGACAAAACGATTATGTAAGAAAAGAGAGCGGGGGGATTAAATTAGTATTGAAATATTTATTACCAGAATAATTGTATGCTCCTAATATGGCATAAAATGCTCATTTTAGAAAAAAGAGTGAATTGAAATATTTATGCTAATAGAAGGAATATATACCTTTATTATGAGATAATACATTTAATTTATGAAAATAGAGTGAGGATTAAAATATTTAGTCGTTATTAAGAAATGATTTAAGTTGAAGCTAAAAGAATAGAGAGTATCTTTTGAAATCAGGATTTTGAATGATGCAAATGTTTTATTGTGCAGAAAGAAATTTTTTTTTTTTATAATATTAAGAAATAGAATTTTTAGAATCGGTGGATATTTCTAAGACAGCTACAATTCGATGAGTTAGCTGGGATTTCAGGTATTAGATTCGTTGCTGGTCAAGAAGTCACATTAATTACTCTGTTATTAACTGGCACCTAAAGGGATCTCCTTAAAATAAATAAAGTGCTTGTTTGGCCAGTGTTTTAATTTAGTAGCCGAGTGTTATGTTATTGGTGGCTTGCTAAAAATGATATTGTTCACTCCACCTGAAGAACCAGAAACCTTCAAAGATAGACAAGTTTGTTAATAAGGGAAATACGAAAGTATATATATATTCTATATTCTTATTAAAGGAGAAAGGTGGGTGGTTCAATATATTTCTTGCTGGACCTTGAACACTGCAAAAATGTTTACCAAATTGGAAAAATAAGGCTGTCCAAAATTACACACTAAAGGATTAATTATTTTATTAAATTGACTTTTTTTCTTAAATATATGCTTTAGCATATTTTGGCTTTTGTTTAAAAATTATTAATCGTTGATACATTTTTGATTATAACTTTTAATTTCAGTACAAAACAATAATACTTTTTTTAATAATAGATATTAATTTCAAATAATATTTTCATTATAATCAAAATATTTTTTTAACTTTAAAAATTCTTATTAAAATAAACTTCTTTTACCTGAATGAAAATATACAAGGTCAAATATTTTTTTTAAAAAATCCTTTTATTATTATTATTGTTTTTATTGTGATTAATAATTGTATTACAAAATAATGTTAATAAATCAAATAACAAAAATAAAATTATAAAGCATGCACAAATATATTATGTAATTATGAACTTTATATATATATATGTGTGTGTGTGTTATATAGAATCAGTAAATGTTTAGTCTATATATATATTATATCTAGGAAAATAGAAAAGGGGTCATGATATCTCAAGCCAGACCAGGTTAACATAAGTCACTATATATAAGCTGAATTAAGCTATTAAACTAAATAAGTTTGATGGCAATAACTATAATCCTACAGCTAATAAGATTAAAGAAGATTAACAGTTACATAAGATTAACCATGCTACAGCTAATGGGACAACTATAAGCTTGATATAAAGTGAATAATAATAAGGTTAATAATACTCTAGGTAAGCTCACGATTTTACTGTTGCTACAGTGATTCATATGGAGAACAGAGGATATAACCCTTATAAAGTACGACTAATAAATTTAAGAGGAGGAAAACCCTCAAGTCACAAAACTTTTAAAAAAAACTCTCAGTATTCCCAACACCAATTACGAAGTATCAAGGGTACAATTATTTTTTTCTTATAATATATCTCCTCCATCATCCATTTTCCAACACACTTTTACATCTCTAACTACTTCACCTGAATATTGCCATGATCAGATCCACATTTAGCAAACGGTTAGTTTTATAAATTTTACGATTCATTATGCCACTTTATATTTCGGCAGTAATAAATATATGAGTTCTTATTTCTAAATTATAATATTATGATCTCAGGGTTCTTATAATTAATATAAAATTCTCAATATTCATTTTATGAACAGGTTGTTGATAGATGAATGATATCCTAGAAATAAACATGAGCAGACATATACTTAATCTACAAACTAATGTATACTTATTGAATAATTATAATTTAATAAATTAATAAATAAGTTAACTAAGATAAAATTACATTTAAACTCTAAATTTGGAATAATATAATCATCTACTAGAAGAGCATTCGAATAGCCAGAATGGGAAAGGAATTTTATATCTATTCAAAATATTCATCAACAACGTAATCATTTTATCAAATGGAAATAGGCAATAATTAATTATACCGCAGCCTTATTTCAATAAATTGCAATTCTAACTAAATTAATAATATTCCATTTGAAAGTACTCTTTATATCTTCAAATAATGATCTGTTAAATAGTTTAATATTTAATTTACGTGTCTGCATATTGAATAAACATTTGAAAATATTTGTGTAATAAACTGCATAATGTTTAGATTTCTGGAAATGGATTTAATGAGTACCAATAACATTATAAAGACACTACACCAGATTAAATAAGAAAATAATATTTACTAACAATGAACACATTTTATAAAACATAACATATCATAAAAGTCCCTTACAAATATATATATATAGTCTTATGCAACTGTTTACGGAGAATACTTTACAAATTTCAAATTTCTTTAAATTAACACATTACCATGACTGAATTACATCTCCACTACATATGATGATTTTAGATGGACAAAATATGCGACCAGTTGAAATTGTTATATATATATATATATATAATCTTTTAATTAAATATCTTTTGTATTACCATTGCAAATAATTATTCTGTGCTGTTTTTAAATAATATAATCTAATAAGTTATCAATAAATTTAGAGTACATATTATATCTTTCTGCATAAAATATATACCCTAACTAATGCTATAAATTTATATTTTAGCTTTATCAACTAACTATTAGTTATATATTTTATGGTCTTTGCTAAATGTGTGTGTATATTTATGTATACACAAAATAAGTATTATTAATTAAATAATATTATAACTGTAAAACTAAACATATTGCTAAATGTGTGTATATATTTATATATATACACAAAATAAATATTATTAGTTAAATGATATTATAACCGTAAAACTAAATGTATGTGGGTGGATGCCAGTGGCATTCACAGTATTTTATAAAAGCAATTAGTCTAATTAAATAGTTGAATTAATGAAAAAACTATAAACTAACTTTTTGAGCAAAGGATTAAGATAAATTAAACAAAGCCATTACAACCCTTAATGTTTAGTTCCTTATGAGATTTAAATAATAGAATCATTACATATAGTACACAATTCTAAGATAATTGCGTTCCTGATCAGGGATGGAATATGGTAACTCTAGAGATGACCACCACGTGGGCAGTGGATGGCCAATCAAGGAAGTCGACCCTAAAAACGAGGAGAGTGGAAAAAGTTATAGAACCGAACTGAGAGGGACACTTCTGAAAGGCAGATATGACATTTTCTCGGATGCCCCAATCAGCTCCCTCCTTCACTTTAGCCTTGTGGAGAAGTTTACCTCCAGTCGTATGAAAGTAAACATAGGAACAGTATAACAGGTCATATTGATCTTATTATTTTGGTATGCCTTCAGGTCTTTATTGTATTTATATAGTGTGTACATATAATTGCCATATATATATCAAACTAGATTGATTATCTCTATATAACTCTAAAATAAACTCTTATTTTAAATTACTTGCTGAGCCGCCACATTAATTAGTAATTATTTGGGTTATTTATAATTGCAATCCAGCAGGCAATAGAGTGCCGCTGGACCCAGCAGTCTTCAATCATTACATTTTTTACTGACAATGCATTATTTATCAAACATTATCACAGTTTATTAATCATACCTTATTTATTAACTTTATAGTCTTTACCTATCAAAGCTATAATAAACCTTAAATAATTTCAGAGGTTACATGTATACACCCACACATTCGATGCTATATATGTCCCAATAATGAATAAAACTAAACAACTTTGAGATCTTACCAGTCGAGCGATGGCTTGCTTCTGGATGATGATGATTATGATGCACACTGCTTATTTTAGGCTAATAATAAATTTTTAATTTTGAATAAATTATTATGGGTTTTATTAATGATTACTGGCAGTGCACAGCAAAAGACATTATACATCAAAACTCTCAACCTACACTTAGGAAGTTAAAAAGTGGGTAAAGATTTACATTAACGGCCCCAATATGTTGGCCCTCTAATGTTTAAAATTATAACTAATTTTTTGAAAATCTTATGTATATGCTACTATATTACAATTACATTAAAACTGATTCAATGTAAATTACATATATACTACTATATTACAATTACATTAAAATTTATTCAAATGTAAAAGATAATAAAAAAAACATTTACCTTTTTAAGCATAATTGTGTCATATGCATACTAGGAAGTTGGAGAAAAAAGCGGTATTGCTGTGTGTGTCAAAATATCTGGCACATTCCTCCTGGAAAAAATTGGCCCAGTCAATTGCTATTTTCTTGCTGATGCCGGTCTCATGTACAATGTATTCTTGGGGCAAATTATGCATCTAAAAATACACTATGTTTATAATTATTCCCAGAGGCAGATGACTTTGGGAAAAGAAAGACCCCTTTCTGATTGAGCTGCGATGGTGACATATTCTGCATTGCCATCTACACCCATCTAAGCCTGTAGAATACATCACAAGTGAACAATGAACTCTGCACTATTGGCATAAGGCATAGTTCTTCAGAAGGAGTCTTCATGCAAGCCTTTTGATGGCCAATTCTGGAGTTTGAATGGCATTCCATAACTGATGCATATTCTAGTCTTCTGCCAAAATAGCAGCAACATTCAAAATTTCATCATCTGGAACTAAACATGCAGCAGCCATTTTTTCCAACTATAAAACTGTACACGTGTGCATGTATTTCAAACTTTTGAACACAGAGGGTGTCTTTTTTTGTAACATGTGCTATAAATGTAGATAGTTTAAATTCTTAAGTTGTAGATAGTTTAAATTTTTAAGTTTCAAATAAATTAAAACTAATTATTTTAATTAATGTCGTGTAATAAATTTTAATGTAATTGTAATATAGTAGTAATACGTAAAATTTTTGAAAAATTTAGTTATAATTTTTAACAATAGAGGGCCAACATATTAGGGCTGCTAAAGTAAACCTTTACCAAAAAGTGTTCCTAAGAGGATGATACACTTCAAATATCTAAACCTATCAATGACCAATATACTAAATCAACACTTTACGTGGTGATAAAAATATTATAACAAAGATATTTCTGAGAGGAAAAACTACTAAAACAATCAACATGTGATGACATGAATCCAGAATATACATCTACTATCTGAGAGCAATAAAATATGTTATGACATTGTTTCTAGACATATATAATACGGGAATGAACTAACACAAATTACGATCATAAACATGAGAAAATATCAATACTATCGGAGTGACCCTATGGAATCTCCTAATAAATTAACTAAATTATTTAAATATTAACCATAATGAGAGAGGTAAGCTCCATCTCTAAACCTCAAAGTGGAAATAAGTTCATACCTTGGAACACACACTCTGTTCAAATAACACATGTATTCTAGAGAGAAATTAATTTTAAACTCTCGCATAATATACTAAGAAATTGATGCATAAGATCGATCAATAATAATAATTGTCAAATATGACTGAATAAAAATGTAGCCTTAAACAATTAATAGAAACAAGAATTATACATCATTTTCACAAACATAATATTCTTTGTAAATACATATCTCACAATCAAGGACATACCAATGCTTTAAAATCTTAATACTAAATTATTATCTAAATTATGATAATAATAAATGAAACTCTTTCTGGCATGTTAGACCATAACACATAAATATAAAATGACCAATATTAATAATAGAATCAATATTTACATAGCATATAATGATGATGATGATGATAATAATATAAATACAGACCTAACAGTAATACTTTATACTGTATAGCTTAAACTTAACCATAAGTTTTACCAAAATTATTGTTACTATTATTTTCTATAAATCAAAAAATATATACACAAGTTCTTAATCTACACAGTTCCTGGTCTGATGGCAAGTAATTCAACATATCCAAATGGTCTTTGCACACAGGTGATATGATCCGAACACATTTGCATTGGCAGTTCTTTTCTCCTGCACAGATTTCGCACACAAACATATGATGAGATATAAATAAATGAATGAATGGCTATTTTTTCGTAAATTGTCCCACATATATATTGGACAAACAGTTCATATTTCTTTCACATAATAATAATTCCATTTGGTTTAAAGTAGCAAATTACTTTAATTTATCACAACACATATTCTTTTCTTTTTAATTAACCCAATTAAGGTTTTCTCAACACAGTATTTAATGTCATAGTTCATTTTTAATCATTTCTTTCAATTTATGCAAGGTTTTCACATACTACTTAGTGTAGCAGTTTTCTTCTAAATCTATCTTTCAATTTAAATCGAATTTAAAGTAGTATTCATACAACATTTGTCAAATCTACTTTTATAATTTGGCAATTTTTTACAGATGGAAACATTGGCCCATAATATTGTTTTTTCAATCATTTTCAAACAGCTAAAGTTCAACTTTCTTTTCTAAATCCAAGTATATTTAATAACTATTACATACAGTCATTCATAGAAAATAATCTTTATTAATGATGTAACACTTATTAGAGAGACATAATTCCATATTTATAATTCTCTAAATTAGGAATATCAATTTATAAATGAATCTCAATAACTTTGTCAATCAAAATTTTCATTTTCTAGTTAATACAATAAACATTCGTTAACTATTACTATAATAAAATCATTAGCATTCATGAAAACAGTTTTTCTTTCATAAATATATAGTTCTTTAATGATTTCCTCTGATACAAAGGCAATAAACATTTTAAAAGTTTTAGGAATCCGCTTATCTTAACAAGTTATGGCAGAAGGTTAAAGTTTGTTAGCACTAAGTAAAGTTTTTTCCCCCAACACATCTGTTTCAAAATCAGACATCTAAACAATCCATAATGAATAACATTTTGAGATAAAATAGGATAATTTAAAAATGATACCTGTAACATTCTAACTTCAGAAAAGAAGGATTTTGCCATAGATGTACAATTAATTGACATATTGCTGATAAATTCTTTCTTTAGCATTTGATCCAGACCTTTTGATAAACTTCAGGATTAGAATCCAGTGTCCAATGGGAATTTTTTATGTATACATTTGACTTTAACAACAACAAAAAATCTTATTAAAATTTTACACATCATTAAATTTCAAATTTAAATTTGTCTGCAACTTTTATACACTTTTCCTACTCTTCTCTCTAATGCAATTCTTTAATGCCAATTCTATTTAAAATAAGTCTGTACATTTTTATATAAATTGCTACTGCCAATCATCCTTGTTGACAAAAAACATCACTTCCTATTGATTTTTCTACCTTGATTCAACACCTGATTGATTTTTATTGTGGTCTGACACCAATTAGTCATAAATCACCAGACACTCATGTCAGACTTCGGGGAATTTTCAACTAAGTTATATAACTAAAGTAAAAATTAAAATGAAAATTAATAATAAAATATTAAATAAATATTATTTAAACTAATTTAATTATATGAATGAATAATATCAGATGTTCATTTCATTTCTACTTAAAATTTTCAGTCAATCAAAATACTATTGAATGATATCAAATACTACACATAAAAAATATTTCTCTCACTAAATAAAATTGCTACACAAGCACACACACAGAAATCATTCCCCTGTTTTTTAACTATTGAATTTAAAGTTCTCTTTAATTAGCAATAAGTTTTTTTTTCCACGTGTCAAAGCATCGGCTGGGAAGGGAACCCGCGAACCTGGGTCAACTGCTTGTAAGGCGGCTGTGCTGACCACTCGAGCACCAACGCTTGATAGCAATAAGTTTATTTACCTATTTGTAAATTAAATCGATTTAGTTTACTATCTGTCTCAAATTTATTACTGTTATTTAATAATTTTACTGCTAATTTTTATGAATAATTTTAAATCAAATATATTAAATTTATAATACTTATTTCTTAAATTTTAACATAATAATTAATTTACTCAACATTAACTACTTCAGTAACTCATTTAGTTACTCTAACTTATATTAATCATCTAAACTTCAATATGTTTACAATATTTTAGCAAAGTCATCAATTAAAACATCATATTTTATATTCACGATAGAAACATTTTAATCATTAGCTATTTTGAGTTATCCATGTTTAGATAATTTATAGATATATTTAACTTAATAAATTTTTCTTAGAATTTTTTTTTTCATATGTCAAATGCGTTGACCGGAAAGCAACCCGGGTCAAGTGCTTGGAAGGCAGCTATGATAATCACTAGGCCACCAACGCTTGACAAAAAACACTAGCTTTCTTGGCAAAGCCAAAGGTCACAATATATGTATATATTAACAAATGAGGTACAAAAAAGATTGTCAAGCATTGGTGGTCAAGAGGTCAGCGACATCTGCTTTACAGGCGGTTGTCCCGGGTTGGCGAGTTCGCTTCTCGGCTGATGCTATGACACATGAGAAAAAAAAAAGATGGTTGCTCTTTTCTTTTAATTATTGCCTTTTGTTGGGCCAAAGATTATTTTAAAATATATATCATATAGTAGTATAAAACTTAGTATCCCATATTTATGTATATATTGAAATGAATAATGTCTTATTCATTTCAATGTTCGCCATGTTATCTTCCACATGGTTGAGAGATGATTTAGTTGTGAGAATGCTAATAAAAATAGCATTCAGAAGTTTAAAAAGATAAAAAAAAATGTTTATTATATAATCTCCTAATAATAAAATAAAACAAATTGTTTAAAATAAAATACTAAATGAATGTTAAAATAAATTATTAATTGCTACCCTAAATAATTAATAGATGGAAAAAAATATTTTACTTTTAAAAAAACTGTTAAAATGTATTAAAACTTTCTCAAATAAAAAATTAATTGCATACCAACTCAATTAAAAATTAGATTAAAACCTGTTTAGATAAGAGATTCAAAAACAAGAAGTAAATTCAGGCTTTTAAAGTGTTTTGCAAATTAATCAATTAAAGACTTTTTGAAAATTTTATAATTAAAATAAAAAGGTGTTAAAAACAAGATCAAACATATTAGAAAAGTGGATCAGGATATTCAAAAACAAGAACAAGTAAAACTTGTATAAAGTCAGTGTTTTCCAGATGGTTTGTGATGATGGTGTTTTAATTGTATTTATATGTGGACTATTTCCATAATATAATATGAGTATTGAAAGTCTTTAAAAATTTTAATTTTATTTAAATATTCCAAATACATTCAACTGTTAGTAATAGCACAACAAACAGGTCAGTAAATGTTTTGAGAGGTATTATTGTCTCCTCTTCTTCAGATGTTGCTGTCCTGACCAGGGACAGTACTAGCATGGGAATTGAACCAGGACCTTTAGATTCTTGAGTATTGGATTTTAAGGTAATGCTATACTCAAGAATCTAAGGGTCCAGGTTCAATTCCTATGCTAGTACTGTCACTGGTCAGGCCATCAATATCTGAAGAAGAGGGGAGAATAATGCTTTTCAAAACATTATGCATATACTAACCTGTTTGATGTGCTATTACTAACAGTTGAATGTATTTGGAATGTTTAAATAAAGTTCGGCATATGACAAAATCAGAACATTCATTTCTCACAACTGCCACATTTCCCTGAACAAAATATTAGGGTTGTTTTATAATAGCATGTTGAAACCACTGGAGGGTGTGGTTTGTATGTAAACAAAGATAAATATAATGTTTCCGGGGCTGCGTTTCTTTTTTTTTTTTTTTTTGGCTTTAGTTTTTTGTTTATCACATTTATAAAAATAATATCAAATCAAATTTTTTAAACACAACCAAAAAAAAAAAAAAAATGCAGAAAAAAATTACAAAAAAATGAATTTACAAAAAAGTACTTAAATTTTTTTTTTTTCATTATTTATATTTTCCGGGCCGGGGTTTTTTTTTTTGGTCTATGTATTTTTTTGTTATTGTTTGTTGTTGTTTATCACATTTAAAAAGTACGGTGGCTATCAAATCAATTTTGGCAAACCAAAACAAAAAAATACATCAATTAAAAATGAATTTTAAAAAGTAGTTACCAATTTTTTTTTTGATTCTTCTCATTAAACCCTTATATTTTCGTTTTGGTATTGTACGACAAAAAAAAAATCAGCTGTTTCTTCTTCTTTTTTTTGTTTGTTTGTTTTATTTTTATAAATTATAAATAAATCTATTTCCATTTAATGGTAACATTTACAAGACAAAGTCAAACTTTGGGAGAGGGGGGAAAGGGAGGGAGGGTGTTTCCAATTGGTAACAGAATGGAACACAAAAAATTCGAAGGTTAACAAAGTTTTGATGGTAATTCCCAAAAACATCAATATATATGGCAATTAAAACCAACTTTTTGGGCTCTTCAGGAAAAAAACAGCAGGCATGCAGCTTCAAGCTGTTTTATTTGATAACCTGGTTCCAGCAGTCAGAGAAGAATTCTTTCTTTGACATTCGGAAAGTTTTTCTATTTCAGCCATTTGATTCATCTTGCAGTTGTTCTCACATGAAATGTGACTTAGAGTGTGATTTGATAAGAATCTCGCTTGCACCTATACTTGGCCCATTTTTTCAGCAGGAAATGGGGGCTAGGGAAGCATGAGACTCTGCTCTTAATTGTTAGTAGACCTTCCTAAAACATGAGAGATAGAGGGGGAGGTGGTCTTAATGAATATTAAAATAGTTTTGACAATCGGAATTCCAGCCACCCTCAGACAATACTGTAGCCAAAAGTGAAATGTGATCGCACATCCAAAATGCTTAGCCCAAATCTGAGCTGTAAGCTGACACAATAACTTCTGCAGCAGATTAAATGTCATGTTTCTGTGCATTAGCATAGAAATAAACACAGCAGCCACCCCCCGTATCAATGGACTATTTTTAGGCTTATGCATTAGAAATAGAATGTTTGATAGTGGCAGAGACCGCCTAAATGGCATATTTCTGTGCACTATCATAGAAATAACACCCTCCGGCAGTTTCAACATGCTGTTGTAAAACAACCAATATTAGATATCAAGAGCTGCTTCCTGTCTAGGGATTATGTCATCTCAAGACTTTCAACCTTCATCACTTATGCCACCTGGATCCTAGATGTCAAAACAAGTTCACCATTCCTCATCCTAAGCCTGAAGACATATTCATTTCTAAGTTAAAGGAATTTTGTCATATAGACAATATCATCTCATCCAGATTTTTATCTGATAATACATGGAGCCTGATTAAGCTAGATTAAACAACAGCAGTAGCACCCGAGCAACATGGATTACTTTTATTTTATTTACAATTGTATCATTCTTACATATGTATTTCAATAAAGTTATTTATATTTATAATGATCCAAATGAATGTGGAGACAGCAGTCAATCATATCTGCAACTACTAGGGTGCCATCTAGGCATTTGAGCCTAGAAAAATTTGTAAAGTAGGCAGATATGCGCTGATAAGATTCCACTTTATTTAATATTTAGATCGTTAGCCCAAGTCATTAGCTCAGTGGAGACTCAGAGATAATAATCTATATCTTAATTTATATCTTAAATATAAATAAATAAAAGCTACTGCCAGAAATTAACACATAAAAATATTTATTTACGCACATATATAATTTTGAATCATTTTTAAATTTTGAGGAACAACATTAATTATTTTTTTAGATTTTAATATTCTGTTAATTTAACTTATTATTTTAAAATTTTAAATCATCTACAGATGAATTTATATTTATTTTAAGATTGTTGAGTATGAATAGACTACATAGATCTGCATTTGAAAAGAAAATATTCTATCCCTTATTTAACCTTAGGCCAAAAAGTTTGAAGTCAAACTTGCGTCAATCCATCTGATACATTTATGTATTCAATGTAGCATGAAAATACGACAACACAAAATACTCTACTGCCAGGAATGTACATCTGAACAGTAAGTAGAGTTAGAGAAGACATTGTCTCTCCACCAACAGGAATGCTACATCTGTTGGCGAGTAGAACAATAAACATAAAACTTCATAGGAATGGATTGCGGTGCTTTGCCACCTTACAAACCCATCCATAGGCAAACAGAAGATGTGGCATATATATGCAATCCTGCCCATAGCAGATCTCATACTACATCTACTAATTACACAAATATATCCAATCCATTGAACCAATTCAACTATGAAATGAATAACCTAAGATTACCCTCCCTTAATATAACTTTACAAAACTATATAGCCATTCACTCCCGACTTAAATTTAACATTTAGATACATTCACACAGATGAATTTTATACAATTTGTTTTATAATGTCGAGTATAGATAGGCTGCACAGATTCCACAGTTAAAAACATTTCAAAATAAACACAACCGATCAAAATACAAAATCATCTATAACGTCAATTGCATAGGGAATACACAAATCCCATTAGCATTCATCGTAAGATGCTGCAGTGACATTGTTGACCTATATATTCTAATCAAATGTGAAAACCACAACATAATCAACCACTAACGAATCTATGCAACATCTATACCCAACCTTAAATTTCCTCATTTAAAATTTAAACAATAAATAATTTATACAATAAGAAAAAAAATGGAAATGATGTTTATCAATCGGAACACATATAAAATTAAACATTATTAATTTGATCTAAAAACTTACAAAAGTCAGATAAGAGTCCATTTTAACATTTAAGTTGGCTTGTTTATTAATTTATCAAACCCGGATGAAAGTTCTTAATTATTCTTTTTTTTTTATGATTTTAAAAATTGTTTAGTTCATATAGCTCACAGTAGAATCCATGTTTCTGTTGGCAATTCCCACGAATTCTGATATTTTGGAGGTAGCATTAGCTGGTTCCATTCTGGTATTTACAGTCTTTTCATTTTTTAAACTAAGTGAGAGAGAACGACAAGTGCGTCTTTATCGTTCATCTCACCAAATCAAGTTGGAAAACTGTCAGGAAAACTATATTTCTCTTTTTATAGTATCCACACAGATTCAACCAACAGAACGTCACTAATCCATCCTTTTCATTCAGGTCCGGGCTGAGGTTTGGTGCTTCCATTGGTCAAACTAATTTCTTTTTATTCTTTTATCTGTTTTTCATCTGACTTTTTAATTGCACAGCTTTTGGATAATTAATAAACAATCATTTCCATTTACAGATTATAGGAATTAATTAATACCTGTTTTTATTTTAACTTACGTTATTTCTTTATTAAAATATTTTTATATTTAAATCTTGTATTTTTTTTTTATAAAAAAATACGTTCAAATACCCTTTTTTTATTTATATATATAAAAAATATTTCTAAAGTTTAGCATCTGTGTGAATATATACGTTATACAAACATTTTAACTTTAGCGTTTAGTTTTTTTTTCTTTTTAATACATTCATTTTTATTTGCGAACTTTAAGATTTTATTTTAAATTAATGTAACGGCATATTTATATACCATTACATATTGTACTGGTCAAAAAACCATCCAACAACATGACCCAGCCGCAAAGTCGTATTCAAACTCACCCGAACCAAACTGAATTCAAACCCACCTCACGAGCTCAGATCAAGTCAATGGATGACCTAAGTCGACAGTACATGAATATGCACCAAGAAACTAGTTCAACGGATGGTGATGATTTGAGACCCCTGATCTGACACTAATAATGTATAATAAAATAACTAAGGATATTTCTAAGTCAACTCATATATGTATATATATGTTTGAGTTGCCAATACAGACAGCGAGCATTAATATTAAAATAACTATTGAATAATAAAGAAAGTTGAAAACCAAATGTGTTAATAAAATGTTTAATAATAATAATAATTTTGTTCAACTTTTAGATTATGATTATATAGATTAACTCCAGTCTTTAAACGGAATTTATAATTTACAATAAGAATGGCAGTCGTTATTATATGCCAATAAGTATTACACTATATTATAGGAGGATTATATATATATGTCTATGCCCTGACAAGTAAATAAAGGTAGATAAAGGTATTTGGCTTTGACTGAAATTGTTATTCCAATTCTAGAAGAAAGAATGTGAGATTCATTGTCACATTCGTAAATCAATTCATGAAGAGCAAGATAAGTATTTAGGGCACAAGTTTAATATTTAATAGAAAACTTATTTAATGATAAATGAATATGAATTTGTTCAACTTTAATAAAAATCAATTCATCACGATTTATGACCATGAGGGTGGGGCTTTATTTGAATTGAGAAATAATGGTGCTGATGACTTATGAACTATAAAAATGAATATGAAATATAATGGATTGTCGGTGATTTAAGTAGGAGGGTGGCTTGTGTTTTACAAGTCTTTCTGCCCTATCAAGGAGATGTGGAACACAGGGAAAGCCAGGCCGGGTCATAGCCTCGAACCTTTGGTGTTCCAAATATAAAAATGAGCAAGTGAGGAAGTGCTTTCTTTCTATGGAATTAAAGTAATAATAATATTATCACTGAGAACAAGCCTGCAAGGCAGGATATGGCTCATGCCAGCAATGTTCAGAAAAATGATGGCTTGATAGTCATCGTGTTTAAGTAATAAAACCCAATTTATATAAAGAATGCTCTACGTGATGACCTGATCAATTTACATCAAAGTCAAACGTGCTTTTATCTAATTTTATTTACCTGTCAGAGCATAGACACATATATAATCCTCCTATAATATTGCGTAATACTTATTGGCATACAATAACAACTGCCCTTCTTATTGTAAATTATAAATTCCGTTTAAAGACTGGAAGTAATCTATATAATCATAATCTAAAAGTTGAACAAAATTATTATTATTGTTAAACATTTTATTAACACATTTGGTTTTCAACTTTCTTTATTATTCAATAGTTATTTTAATATTAATGCTCGCTGTCTGTATTGGCAACCCAAACATATACATATATGAGTTGACTTAGAAATATCCTTAGTTATTTTATTATATGTTATTAGTGTCAGATCAGGGGTCTCAAATCATCATCATCTATTGAGCTAGTTTCTTGGTGCATATTCATGTACCATCAACTTAGGTCATCCATTGATTTGATCTGAGCTCATGAGTTGTGTTTGAATTCAGTTTGGTTCGGTTGAGTTTGAATCTGACTTTGCAGCTGGGTCGTGTTGTTGGATGGTCTTTTGACTGGTACAGTGATTATGTTTTTGGTCCCAATATAATTATGTTCAATATTTTTAGTTAAAGCACGTAATTATAAAATTATATTAACTATACCCTAAACATCATGCCCTCCCTGAATTTAATAGAAAGTATAAAATTTGAATTAGAATGTATTGACATTAATTCCTTTATCGACCCTTTTGCAAAAACATTTTAAGATTATGAATAAATAAATATCTGTAAACTAGATTAAAGAGCCAGGGACATAGGTTAAAAACTGAGCTATTAATTTATTATTAGCCATTAATAAAAATAGCAAAAATTGTATAAATCCTTCAACTCAACAATTAATAGAACCATCTTAAATTAGTTCCAATGGGCAAAAATTACTATCAAACGTAATATTAGATTATTTCTGTGAGGTACGTGTAACAAAGAAATTATTGTCAAGTTGAATTATTACTGGCATATAATCAAAAATACATGACATTAATAATCATCTAGCAAATATATAATAAGGTTAGATAAACAAACTGCCATCGTAAGAAAGGAAAGTTAACAGATTTTAAATTTATAGACTAGAGATTAAGAGAATTACTACATAATTTAAAATAGCATAAATAAAAGAAAAATTTTACAGTAGATAGCTTAAAAGGTGGTGTAAAATAAAGTTTGGAAACTGGCCAGAAATTTGCAGTTGTTTCAAGAAAGTTATTACTGTTCCTTCATGGTTGGTTCCTTAGATTACACACAGCAGAGTCCAGTTGGATGAAACATAGGTGTGCATTTTGTAAATTATTTGAATGACATTTTGAATTGATTATTTCATGTTTTGACAGCATGATTGGTCCAGAAAAGGTTTAGTTTAGCAGCTTCTTTAAAGATCTGCTGGGGACTTCAGGCCCAGCAGTCAGACTCCCGAAGTTTAGCCCCTCACCATGATGGAGACACTATTGAAATTCATAGTTTAAAGATGCACAGATTCTAATAACACTTCTTTAAAACAAATATGGCCTCTTCTCCAAACTTTTCCAGGCCATTTATACTGTCCTCTGGTTTCCCACCTATTCCAAATCTAGATGTCTTCAGGCTATAGCTTCTTGCATTATCAAAGTTATAAATTTTTACTAATTGATTTTAGATACATTCCTTTGATAAGGCTTTCAAACTCATTAACTTTGAATTCATTTTCTAATTAGAAAATGAATTTATAAATCTAAAAAATGATTTTAATTAGGAACCGTTCTTACATTTTAAATTATTATCTTTTTGCTAATTAATAAAACTTTCCCCATTGTCTTTCGAAAAGGACAATCTGAAAGCTTATCGAAAGAATGTAGCTTTTAATCACTAGAATTTGAACAAACTGTTTAAAAGTAAAACAAAACATTCCAGACGCAATGAAACTTTATAACGAATATATATATATATATATTTAAATTAAATATATACCACAATCCACGCAGTTGTAATAAATATAAATTCATGAATAATTTTATCATGAATTTATTAATGACATTGATTAGTTTAAATGTCAAACTAATTAGTTTTAACACACATATTATACTATTGTTTTTAAGGAAACTAGTGTGTATTGAACATATAAAGCCCCATTGCATTCGGAAATTCATGGTTAGTACTAGGGTTTGAAGTGGGCTACATGTGAGATATTATGAAGCTAGGATCGAACTTGGATCGACTGCTTCAATATATAAAGTTAAATTTTCTAAAGACATTCAATACTCATATTAGATGATGGAAATAGTCCAACATATAAATACTATTACATAAAGTCAATTTTTCTTAAAACAGTCATTCTAGATTTGTAAATTATTTAAGCAACATTGGACCTCATTATGTTGAGTGACTAAAAGAGGAAAACTGCTAACTGCTACATTACTTTGGTCATCTGGAATCTGGTATTATAGAATTTAAAAGTAAATTAATTAATTCTTGTCATCATGAAGAAATCAAGCTATGGTTATAGAACTTGGGCTTTGTACATTTTTTTAAACTGTTATATTTTATCTTAACATATTTTAATTTTACTTTATTAAATATATTTATTTCTAACAAATACTATGAAGTGAGCATTTTATTTAAAAAACTGTTCAGACTTTATCCTAACCATTCTAAATTTATTTAAATATATTAATCTGAACAAACATTATGAAGTGAATAGTCAAAATAAAAGTCATAGATCATTTCATAGATCACATGACCCTATCTCTTAAGCTTGTAAGTTATAAACAGTGAGGATTGCCAATTCCTCTACAAGCTTTATGATAAATGCTTAGCCAGAGCCAGCACTTAAAATATCTCTGTCAGGAACCCCTCCCCAAACCCCTGACCATGGTTTCGTGCTTTGGCACTCCTCAGAGAGGTGTCAGGGTAGGTTCAGACTGTTTTGTAAAAAAAAAAAAAGAGGGGAGAATTTGCAGTTAAGGTTTCACAAATATTCTAGCTGCATTTTAAAACCAAAATTCGCTTTATTTTCTTTAATTAATATATATGTTAACTAATGTTTTTTGAAAGAAAAAAAAAGTTTTTCTTTGTTTTAGAAATTGCCAGTTTAAAAAAACAATATAAAATGTTGAAGTTTTAAATAATGAAAATAAATAGTTGTTAGTAGTTTTAAATTAATGATTTAATTGAATCGATCAGGTTTATTTGTTCATAGTTAACTTTTTTTTTATTTGTTGAGGATTAGATTTTGGGTGAGCTTTTAGTATAAATGCAGTTGGTTGTTCATTGTCAAATAGTTATAAATGTCTTTATATGGGATATGTCGTTCGATATTTTGGCTTATAGATTAATCTCAAAATAATCCAACTCTGTTGCAGATTTATTAAATCGGGATTTGGACTGAATAGTTATCATTAAAAAAAGTAGCAATTATAATTATCTCATATTGGAGAAATGAAAGTGTATAGAGTAGAAATTTTTTTAGTTAAATAAATGTCTTAATCAGTTGTATATAGAGTTACATTTTATAATACTAATAATTCTGCGCTAACACACTTGTTAGAGAAGTTTAATTTTATTTATAATTTATATACGCTAAGCGCTTTCGAAGTTCTTAGACTTCATATTCATAGCTGAGTGCAGTCAATGATTGCACTCAGCTATGAATATGCGCTTAGCGTATATAAATTATAAACAAAATTAAACTTCTCTAACAAGCATGTTAGCGCAGAATCATTAGTATTATATAATCTAAGAGAAGTCTATAAACAAATAATTACATTTTATGTATGTTGGAGTCAAGGCTTGGCTGTATGACAAATATACTAGATTATAAAATTGTATTAATATTATTAACTGATGAAAGATTAATGTTTAAAATTAATTTTAAAAAACCTTGACACTTTGTAAATAATTATTGTTTTCCTCCATGCATGAAAACTAAACAATAATATGAGATTGGAGAAATGGTTTATAAAAGAAGAAACAGAGTTTGTATTTTGACTGAGAATTATGTTTTGTAATTAAACAATTGTTGTTGTAATGTGTTAACCTCTTTATCTGTAATATTGTTGGGTCTACATATTCATTCCAAATGCATTTATCAGGAGCAAGTTACGTTTTTTGTAATCAATAGGTATAGCAAACAGGTGCTAAGTAGTGGTCATCATTATCCTATTAAAATATTGATACATATGGGTCAGTCTATTTCCTATTGTTTAATGACGGGTGGAGCCCATATAAATTATATTAAATATAAATATAGATGCATGTTAAACCATTGGAGATGTTATATATATATGTAAAGAAATATTAAATCACTAAACATCACATGATCAATATTTTTATGCTTGCTCATAATTGTTATTAAAATAGGCAAAACTCTCCATACAGTAGCGCCACCCTGTGCCAAACAGAGTAATCAATGGATTCCAGAAGGCTTGTGAACAAAATCCCTATCTAGTGTCTACTTATCCAGTATCCCCAGACTAGTTTTTGGCTTGTGGCCATGGAGAGCTTTGCCTATTTTAATAACAGTTATGAGCAAACATAAGAAATGGTGATCATGTGATGTTTAGTAGTTTAATACCAATCCTGCCTAATAGGATAGTGGTGGCTATGGTTATTAAAAAAAACCAAAGACACCAAAATGTATGAGTACTGAACTGAGTTCAGACCTATATGATTATATAAGCTAATGAGCTTAGATTGAAAATATTATTGTGTTTTAAATTTTATTCTCATAGTTTTGTAGTTAAGTAGCAATAAAAGGTGAATGCTAGAGGGTTGCGTTAGATACTAAGATCCAAATGCAGTGCTCTCCAATCCAAGGCTCCTCACTGACGGCCACCATAAGCCAGAAACTAGTCTGGGGATATTGGAAGATTAGGCACTACATAGGGATTTTATGCACAAGCTTTCTGGCATCCAATGATTACTCTGGCTTGTGCTGAGTGGCGCCCCTGTATGGAGAGTTTTGCCTATTTTATGTAAAGTCGTGCACACTTTTTTTGAATGATTATCCTTCTGACTATTTATTTTTATTTTACTGTTTTATTAATACAAAAATTTTTAAAGGAAGTTTTATAGTCAATTTGAGCATAGTTTTTATGGAAACAATAGAATTTATTTCAATTATGAAGGTCATAGTGCAATGCTAATTATTTTTATTGGGAAGATAGGACAAATGATTGAATACATTAAAGAACTGCAATTAGACACAGTGTTAAATATTTCAGAAAAACTATTTATTGCAAAGGAACAGGATGTATCTATATCCTATCTTGTACACCTTCATTTATCATTTTTTACAATGAAATTAAATAAAATTTATTCCTTCATATTTTATACAGTTTCAACCGGCCAGCCATCTTCATAAGAGTTACAATATTAAAATATATATGACCATATAATTAATACCTAATCATATATGTATAAATAAAAGTAATTAAATAACTATATATACACACTAATTGTATGGTTATATATATTTGAACATCGTAGTTGTGATGAAAACTATTGGTCGGTCAAAACTATAAGAAAATGTCAAGGGACAAATTTTATTTGATTGCATTATGAAAAAGTGATTAAAGAAAATGTAAACAATAATATATAGTTGTATATAAATCAATGTATAAAAGAAAAAGAAGTGATAAGAAATTAAATAAACATGATAATGGATCAGCATGTTCTGTAAATGGATATATTTGTGTGTTCACAGAATAGTTTGTTGTTTGGTACTTTTATCTTTATGTGAAGATCTTGTGTTATTATTTTTATATCATTCTAACAAAATGCTTCAATGGGAAATAATTAATTTAGAATCTCACAAGATCTTAAATGTTTAATTTATTTATAATAATTGTACGATAGCAATGAGTTTTAAGTTTTTTCACATAGCTAATAAACAGATTTTGTACCAAGAAGTAGTTCCAATAAGAAGATGGTACTTTTAAATAATTTCTTATCTGCTACATGTAACTGTGAATAAGATTAGAAAAGGTAATCTAAAAAGAATTGTCTTTAATTATCTCTGAATAAATACTAGATCCTATGTAGACTCATTTTATTTACACAAGCAAAAATGAATTCATAATTATAACTACTCCTAATAAATTTATTTAAAGTTCTATTAGTAATGTTTTTAATATTATTAAAACAAAGAATTGAATTATAAATTAATTTAAACTCAACACTAGAAAAAAAATTAACATTTCACCTAATCCAATGTGGTGCTATTTCTGTAATACTAATTCAACACATTTAAAAGTAGTTAATACTTTTTAGTCACAGAATCTGGTAATCTGTATTTTTCAGTTTCCTTCACTTCATTTATATAAAGAGGCAATTTTAATAAATAGAAATAAAATGAATATAATTAATAGACATGCTGCTAACATTTAAAATTTGGGATTCGTGGGATCTGAGTTGATGACATTTGCTTCCGTTATGTTTTTTTGAACTTAATAGCAGTTGTGGAGGTTAAGGAATTAATCAAAACAGTTAATTACTATTATATTTATTATTTTTATTCTTATATATAAATATTATGATGTTGATTAAGATTCAAAACCATTCACAAGGTCTAAAGTACATTAGAAAGAATAAGATATTGGTTAAATAAAGAAAGGCAAAGCTTACAATGTATTGACAGATGTGTCTGTGGATTGAAAGGAATATATGTAAATGATAAGAGACTAATAAAAATATAAAAGTCAAATGATTATTATAATTCTGATCTGAGAGCTGACTATTTTGCTTTATTATTTTATTTTGTTGTCATATAAAAAAATTTAAGATGAGTTGTTTTGGGGTAAAAAGAAAATATTTGAAGAATATTAATTAATGTTATGCCTTAAAATTAAGGAATTTCCTTAATTCCTTTAATACATATAATTACATAAGAATTTTGTTAATTGATAACTGGTATGTAATTAATAATGAAGTCTTTGTAATGAAAGGGAAAGAAAGAGGGGACTAATAAAATAGATATAAATCTTGTAATGGATTGATTAAGAATGTTATCATTCTTATTTTTTGTTTGTAATCTTATAGATTTGTAGGTGTTTTAGTTTTATACTAATGTGAGGTAAAATATTTTTAAAACCATTTTGTAATTCAAGATTATTTTAAGACTTTAGAATTTTTATTTTTTTGTATAAAATATGACCACCTGAGTTCCTGAATAAGCAATTTCTTTTGTATAATGAACCTATAAAAAACTGTACTTGCTGGAGAATTTTATTTTTTGTAATGTGCTGAATAACTCTTTTATTTCACCTTTACTTTGTAATTAATAATACGCTGATGCATTGTGATTAAACTTTTATATATAATCATTTCTGTAGGCTTTCTATATCATAATTTCTTCAGGTACACAACTCTGAAAGCAATAAGCTTGCAGAAATTATGATATAGAAAGCCTACAGAAATTACTATATAGAAAAGTTTTGCCACAATGCATCAGCATATTATTAATGTGCTAAATGTTTTTCTGATAGAAAATTTGTGGGATATAACAGAAAACTTTTTGAAAGAATAAAAAGAAAAAAAAGATAACAATTCATAATTATTCTGTTGACCTGTAAAAATATACAATATGGCTGAAAAAATATTATTTAGTATATTATAACGGTCAGAAAACATGTGACTCGTAAACATAGTGCAGAATTCGACCACCATACAGAACAGCAGCACCATCGAGTAGCGAAGCCACCCGTGGTACTGAGTTCGAACATAGTTTATCGGTTCCACAATACAATCCATGAAACAACGCATCTGATGCGACATTAGTAAATATTTCCTTAGGCACGGTGGTCAGGGATATGCAAGAGATTCATGATTTTATTCTCGAGTTAGCCAATAATCAAACTAATATTAATTAAACATTCATATTTACATAATCGAGGAAATATTATATAGAATGGGTATCGAATAAATGAAACGTAACTGCAGACGTATAGTTTAAAATTATTTATTAATACATTTTAATAAAACATTTATTAATAATATTTAGGGATTCAAAGCTTCAGTAGCGGAATTTGCGACATGATTATATTTTAAAGAATACATTTATTTATTTAGACATTATTTTATATTGAGGATTTCAGTAGCGGTATTTCCGATACTGAAATGTTTACAAAAGGAATACATTTATTTGAAGGCGTAATCTAGCTACCTAAAATTCTCGAGTAAGTATTTCTAATGCATGCCTTGGGGAATTTATACCTTTGCAATGCAAGAGTCTAAAGTATGGGTTATAAGAGTAATGGCAGACATATATTTATTTAATTAAAATATTTATTTATAACTAAGGGCAAACATTTATTTGAGAGTGAATTATGAAGATAATGCAGAGGCGGAGTGATATATAGAATAATAAAACTAAGTAAAGGAACACGTGGTACGCTTTAGAAAGGCGATATGGAATGGCAGTATATCGAAACTGCAATGCCGCGAATGGGTTTATAAGAATGTCAGGCTGGTCTCTGCCATCGGCCCGACGAAGTAAGGTGTCACATAAGCATAACCAGGGACAAGCGGTACGTGTCGCAATTTGCCGGCTGGCTGCATGACATTGTCAAATCCTACGGGAGCACCCATTATGCCCGCTTGTGTAGGACGACTGGGGTTAATTTCAACCCTGAAGAATCCGGAAATTTCACGGCGGAATGGGTCATCGCGTCTCTAAAACGTAACACATGTATACTGTATAAACGGTTATGATGAGATTTAAATAGATTTCTGACTTGGCCCTACATTACCAACATTTACTCAAGAACTCTGGTGACTCTCAAAGAAATGGGATTTTCTAGAATTATTCATTAAATTTAATAAATACAAAATATATATAAACTGGGAGTTATTACAACTAATATGCCAGCCATTTGCGAAGTAGTAGACCCTGCATTACAATAAATGATGCACTGAATGCGTGTCGATTTATATGAAAGTTAAGTTATTAAAGAAAGTAAATATTAATGAAAATTTGACACGCATTCATTGTTTTAAGCGATCATAGATTTAAACTTTGAAAATTGAAATAATTATGAGCATGCAATAATTAAATAATAACTATAGATAGAAATGTAGATTATAGAAATACGCACCCAAGAAAGACAGAGTGAGGTAAGCTAGATTATTAGAGAAATTTACATATTAAATTAATTATTCAGTTTTAGTTATACATATGGTAGTTTTTACATTTTATAATTTAGATAAGTAGTATGAAGAAGAGCTATAGCATATTATTAGAGTACTCTAGAGTTTGAACACAGACAGGTACCTGTTTTATAAGAAGTTTTCTGATTCCATTAGTTTAGCAGCAAAAAGTTCACGAGTGGCAAGTCTTTCTTGTATTTAGATATTTCATTTAATTTCATGGCAGCAGCAGCTTTCTCATTTATTTCAGGCAGCAGATCTTCATGGTGAATTTATGACGGGCAATGGAAAGTTCAGCATCCGATAGGCCATCTCCCGATGGAGAATAATCTAGGTGCTTTACTCGGTCATACCTTGGCAGGAACAAATTATTTTTATTATTTTTGGAGACTCTCAGTGATCGAGAGCAAAGCTAAAGTTTAAGTGAATGTCTCCAGCAAGTCTAAGATGGCCTCTTTTTTTATCTTGATCTTTCACATTTTTGTTAAGATATTTTTAGGTTCTACTTAATCTGCCCTGAGGATAATCAATGCATTTTGTTGGTTTTTAATTAAAGAAAGCTGCCGTTCTATTGTTTACATTTTACATTTACTAATTACATTTTGGGGAATTTTTCTTTAATTAATCTATTATCTATCACTGACCGATGCTTTTAAATTTCAAAAACAAAAAGGGAACATAAGATTATTTTAACTTTTAATTAAATATTACATCAGATATTTTTAGAATTATTATTAAATGAAATTTAAACAAAGCAATAAATACGAACTTTATAATCCAAAATAAATGATTAAAATTATACAAAATTATATAACTAAAAGAAATCTAAATTATATTATTTTATCCCTATTTATTGCGTTTAATTTGAGATCGAAATGTGTGCGTGTTTATGCTGAATTCTACATATATTTATACATTTTTAATATTGTTACACACACAATTCGATATCAAAAAGTTTAAATTTGGGCGGGATAGACCGGTCAGTGAGAGACGACAGAAAAAGGTGAAACTTAAGATTCGAATACGAATCTTACTGTTTCATTTCCCCGTACTTCCCGTGAACAATTAAGGAAGGACAAAGGAGGCAAGAAAGAGAAAAAAAAATTTTACATTACATAATTTAAATACGAAAACATTATTATTGTTTTTACAGATATATTGAAATATAGAAAGCAGAGATTACATGAAGCAACGAACAATTTATATACCCGGATCTAGAATTTATAGTTTAATTAAAATGGCCTAATTTGGCCGTGTCTGGTTAAAATCATAGTAATAATTAGTTAAACTGAATGTATATATATAAAAATTTCTTAGAATAGGATTAGTTAGTATAATATAAAAAAAAATTTTTTTAAGAGTAATAGTAATTAAAACAATAATATATATATATAATAAAATTTCTATCTAAAACCCTATTTGACTAAAGTACAATCCATTCAACCAAGTTCATTATATCAAGTTCATTTTAATATTTTCATATACGTTTAATCCGTCCTAATAGTCTAATATTTTTACAACCCCGGGTCAGGTGGATAATACCGATCTCTTGTCATCGATGAATGCGGCTTTGGGTTTTCTAATCTTCGCCCTCTATCAGGTGGTTCTTTAGCCCAATGGTTCAAATCCAAGGTAGTGAGAAATTCAATCATTTCTTCGATGTCTTTTATCCGACTACCTGCCATTAATTGTTGGATGGTTAGCGGCATACTACGCTGGATGGTCCCTATGATGTGTGAATCCGAAAAGGCGAACGTTGTAAGGGATTTAAACCGGTTCGCTTGGCGGAGGAAAAACTGTGTGTGCGTTTCTTGGGGTATCGTCCCATATTTTTCCTGGCAGAGCGTATGGTAGATACCGCTTTGACGCTCGTGGCTCCAGTAATGCTTCATTAACGCATCTTTGTATTTTTCTATGGTTTTAGGCTTCCATCTCACCATATTCCACCAGTCCTTGGCAGATCCCTGTAGATGGTAACTGGCTATCGCTATCTGCTCATCCGGCCCTGTCTTATGAACTTGGAAGAACTTTTGCAAGCTCTCTAAGTGGGCTTGAGGATTTTCTCCTATCTCCCCTCTAAAGATTTTGATGTGGATCATCTTTGCTAAATAGCTTTGGTGTCCAGTGTCCATCTTCGTCTCTTCTTTAATGCTGACTGCCTTCTCTGGTTCTTGTGGGCCTTCATCGGCTGGAATGAGGTTTCTTTGCTCATCACACTTTTTCATATTTACTACACTACCTGCTTGCCCTTCTACTATCATCGGTTCATCTGATCTCTCTGACTTCCTTTCCTTTTCCATATCTTTAATCTCTTCTTCCTTTTTACTAGCTGGGGATATTCCAAGATGTTCCTTTATGGCTTCTAACTCTCTCCACATAATGTCTTTAAATTCCTGATATTCTCTAACTCTTCTCTTTTCTTCTTCTTGTCTCTGTTTTGATTCTTCATCTCTTCTTTTTCTCATTTCCTCCTCATACATTTTCTTCATTTCTTGCATATTCTGTCTGAGTATTCCCTCAATGAACTTGAAATTAAAGTCCATTGATCCTCTGTATTGTTGCGGAGCTTCCCTTCGCTCGGGTGTCGACTCCAAAGCTTCAGATAAATCTTCTTGCTGTATATCAATATTTTCTGATTCCATTTTCTTAATATGATTTATTTATTTTATACCACTAGCATTTGACTACTCCCCACCGGTATATTGGCCCTATAACACTCTTTCGCTGCCCTCACCTACTCTACATTGCCCTATCTCTATATTGCTGCGTTTAACATATTTAACATATATATTATAGCGAACTACTGGTTACGCGTATAATAAGCTACTGCTGTCTATGATATATATATTTGTACTTTAACAAAATATTTACTATTAACATATATAACAAGCTTCTGCTGTCTATGCTATATATATAACGGTGTTTTAATAAAAAAAATTCAATGCTACTTGCTTTCTCATTTAACGACTGATTACTTTTTTTTTTCTTGACATATATATATATAAAGCAAAATATTTCATTAGATCCGAGTATTTTCGTTCCTTCTTAAATTACACACACATCCCTGCTTTCCTTAAATTTGTTATTACGCCTGCTGTCCTTTCATTCACTCGACCCACATTATTTCACTCGATTTACTTTTTTTTTTCATTATTTTTATCAAAACAAAATCGTATATATATAGAATAATTAGCTAACTCGAGTAACGAACGCTAAAAGAAATTTATATGCGTTATATTTTGCTCAGGGTATATATGGGTTTTTTGTATCGAAAGCTCCACGTTGGAAAGCGCCAAACGCTAAAAAAAAAATTTAACTATGTAACGGTCAGAAAACGTGTGACTCGTAAACATAGTGCAGAATTCGACCACCATACAGAACAGCAGCACCATCGAGTAGCGAAGCCACCCGTGGTACTGAGTTCGAACATAGTTTATCGGTTCCACAATACAATCCACGAAACAACGCATCTGATGCGACATTAGTAAATATTTCCTTAGGCACGGTGGTCAGGGATATGCAAGAGATTCATGATTTTATTCTCGAGTTAGCCAATAATCAAACTAATATTAATTAAACATTCATATTTACATAATCGAGGAAATATTATATAGAATGGGTATCGAATAAATGAAACGTAACTGCAGACGTATAGTTTAAAATTATTTATTAATACATTTTAATAAAACATTTATTAATAATATTTTAGGGATTCAAAGCTTCAGTAGCGGAATTTGCGACATGATTATATTTTAAAGAATACATTTATTTATTTAGACATTATTTTATATTGAGGATTTCAGTAGCGGTATTTCCGATACTGAAATGTTTACAAAAGGAATACATTTATTTGAAGGCGTAATCTAGCTACCTAAAATTCTCGAGTAAGTATTTCTAATGCATGCCTTGGGGAATTTATACCTTTGCAATGCAAGAGTCTAAAGTATGGGTTATAAGAGTAATGGCAGACATATATTTATTTAATTAAAATATTTATTTATAACTAAGGGCAAACATTTATTTGAGAGTGAATTATGAAGATAATGCAGAGGCGGAGTGATATATATAGAATAATAAAACTAAGTAAAGGAACACGTGGTACGCTTTAGAAAGGCGATATGGAATGGCAGTATATCGAAACTGCAATGCCGCGAATGGGTTTATAAGAATGTCAGGCTGGTCTCTGCCTCGGCCCGACGAAGTAAGGTGTCACATAAGCATAACCAGGGACAAGCGGTACGTGGCGCAATTTGCCGGCTGGCTGCATGACATTGTCAAATCCTACGGGAGCACCCATTATGCCCGCTTGTGTAGGACGACTGGGGTTAATTTCAACCCTGAAGAATCCGGAAATTTCACGGCGGAATGGGTCATCGCGTCTCTAAAACGTAACACATGTATACTGTATAAACGGTTATGATGAGATTTAAATAGATTTCTGACTTGGCCCTACATTACCAACATTTACTCAAGAACTCTGGCGACTCTCAAAGAAATGGGATTTTCTAGAATTATTCATTAAATTTAATAAATACAAAATATATATAAACTGGGAGTTATTACAACTAATATGCCAGCCATTTGCGAAGTAGTAGACCCTGCATTACAATAAATGATGCACTGAATGCGTGTCGATTTATATGAAAGTTAAGTTATTTAGGAAAGTAAATATTAATGAAAATTTGACACGCATTCATTGTTTTAAGCGATCATAGATTTAAACTTTGAAAATTGAAATAATTATGAGCATGCAATAATTAAATAATAACTATAGATAGAAATGTAGATTATAGAAATACGCACCCAAGAAAGACAGAGTGAGGTAAGCTAGATTATTAGAGAAATTTACATATTAAATTAATTATTCAGTTTTAGTTATACATATGGTAGTTTTTACATTTTATAATTTAGATAAGTAGTATGAAGAAGAGCTATAGCATATTATTAGAGTACTCTAGAGTTTGAACACAGACAGGTACCTGTTTTATAAGAAGTTTTCTGATTCCATTAGTTTAGCAGCAAAAAGTTCACGAGTGGCAAGTCTTTCTTGTATTTAGATATTTCATTTAATTTCATGGCAGCAGCAGCTTTTCATTTATTTCAGGCAGCAGATCTTCATGGTGAATTTATGACGGGCAATGGAAAGTTCAGCATCCGATAGGCCATCTCCCGATGGAGAATAATCTAGGTGCTTTACTCGGTCATACCTTGGCAGGAACAAATTATTTTTATTATTTTTGGAGACTCTCAGTGATCGAGAGCAAAGCTAAAGTTTAAGTGAATGTCTCCAGCAAGTCTAAGATGGCCTCTTTTTTTATCTTGATCTTTCACATTTTTGTTAAGATATTTTTAGGTTCTACTTAATCTGCCCTGAGGATAATCAATGCATTTTGTTGGTTTTTAATTAAAGAAAGCTGCCGTTCTATTGTTTACATTTTACATTTACTAATTACATTTTGGGGAATTTTTCTTTAATTAATCTATTATCTATCACTGACCGATGCTTTTAAATTTCAAAAACAAAAAGGGAACATAAGATTATTTTAACTTTTAATTAAATATTACATCAGATATTTTTAGAATTATTATTAAATGAAATTTAAACAAAGCAATAAATACGAACTTTATAATCCAAAATAAATGATTAAAATTATACAAAATTATATAACTAAAAGAAATCTAAATTATATTATTTTATCCCTATTTATTGCGTTTAATTTGAGATCGAAATGTGTGCGTGTTTATGCTGAATTCTACATATATTTATACATTTTTAATATTGTTACACACACAATTCGATATCAAAAAGTTTAAATTTGGGCGGGATAGACCGGTC